>PVKA01002550.1:34985-53248 GCA_004027165.1 Ctenomys sociabilis | reverse complement strand
ACTGGAGGGCTGGATGAAGTGCTTCCTTCTCTCATCAGGGTTTTCCCCTTAAAGCCTGAGTCTTAATTTCAATTTTTTCCTATAATAGCGGTTACCAGGAACCAAACCCTAAATTGTAAGAACTTCAGCATTCTGTTCTAAACCTAAAAATGAATGACTTCTGTGTTACCCAGTGCTAAAGCTCTTCATTCTTCCACTAGGTTAACTTCTGACGAGATCGGGTGCGTTCAGGGTGGTATGGCCGTAGACACTACTAGGTTAACTTCTAAAGAGAGGTCATACTAGGCAAGATTTTATCTGCCTAGCTCGTGGGAAGGCAGACAATACTACTGTTATCTCCTGCTATCAAGTGAGCATTAAAAAGATAACAGCCATAAAAATGAATTAAATTCACAAAAAACAACAGGAAAGAATTAATAAAAGGAACAGTTTTGTGAGAGTTGCAAGAAATATACAATAGAAATACTCAACAGATAAGAGTTGGTGATTTAAAATAGTTAAACAATTCATAAACCACAGCTGAAGTTGATCAAAAAGAAATAAATGTATGAAGAAACATGTGAAGAATGAAAACAGGAACATGATATATTTTTTAGAGAATAAGGAAATCATAAGCCGCTTTTTGCCTACATATCTGGTGACATATAAAAAGGAAACATTCTGACAAAGTCCAACACTCATTCATGTTCAAGGTCCTACAGAAAATTGGAGTAGATGGACTCTATCTTAACTTGATAAAAGCCATCTATGACAACCCAAAAGCTCATATAATCCTAAATGGGGAAAAACTGAAATCTTTTACTCTTAAATCAGGTACAAGACAAGGATGTCCTCTATCACCCCTCCTATTCAATATAGTTTTGGAATCCTTAGCAACAGCCATTAGAAAAGAGGGAGAGATAAAGGGAATAAGAATAGGTAAAGAAGAAGTTAAATTATCACTATTTGCAGATGACATGATACTTTACTTGGAAGACCCCAAAAATTCCACCAAGAAACTACTAGAACTGATATGGAAATTCAGTAGCATAGCAGGATACAAAGTGAATACTCAAAAGTCAATAGCATTCCTCTACACAGATAACAAGCACACTGAAAGGGAAACAATACCTTTTACAATAGCACAGCAGAAAATGAAATACCTTAGGATTCACTTAACCTAGGAAGTCAAAGATCTTTTCACAGAAAATTACAACACCCTAAGAAAAGAGATTATAGAGGAGTTCAGAAAATGGAAAGACATTCCATGCTCCTGGATAGGAAGAACCAACATCGTGAAGATGGCCATACTCCCAAAATTTTTGTACAGATTTAATGCAATCCCTATCAAACTGCCACCAACATACCTCCCAGACATAGAGAAATCATTCCTAAAATTTATTTGGAACCACAAATGACCTAGAATAGCAAAGGCAATCTTGGCCAATAAAGACAAGGCAGGAAGCATCACAATTCCTGACTTGAAATTATACTACAAAGCCACTGTGATGAAATCAACATGGTATTGGCAACAAAATAGACCTGAGGATCAGTGGAATAGATTAGAAGAGGCAGAGGCATCTACAATCACACTCAGCCATCTGATCTTCGACAAAAGGGCTAAACAAGCTCACTGGAAGAAAGATAGCCTCTTTAACAAATGGTGCTGGAAAACATGGCTTTCTACATGCCAAAAACTAAAACTTGACCCAGCTCTATCACCATGCACTAAGTTAAAGGTATTTTTAAATATATGAAAAAATGCTCCACATCACTAGCCATTCACGAAATGCAAATAAAAACAACACTGAGATACCATCTCACTCAAGAAAGAATGGCTATCATAAGGAAATCAACCAACAACAAATGTTGGAGAGGTTGTGGGGAAAAGGGAATACTTCTCCACTGCTGGTGGGAATGTAGACTGGTACAACCATTGTGGAGGTCAGTGTGGAGACTCCTCAAAAGAGTAGGACTAGAAATCCCATTCAAGCCGGCTATCCCCCTACTGGGAATTTTCCCAGAGGATCTAGAAACATTGTATCATAGAGATATATGTGTACCTATGTTTATAGCAGCTCAATGTGTGATAGAAAAATCTTGGAAACAACCAAGATGTCCATCACATGAGGAATGGTTGAAAAAGATGTGGTATTTCTATATAATGGAGTATTACTCAGCTATTAAGAATGATAAGCTTGAAGCATTTATACTGAAGTGAT
The DNA here is from genome assembly GCA_004027165.1 of Ctenomys sociabilis. Classification (NCBI taxonomy): domain Eukaryota; kingdom Metazoa; phylum Chordata; class Mammalia; order Rodentia; family Ctenomyidae; genus Ctenomys; species Ctenomys sociabilis. The sequence goes on along the minus strand of PVKA01002550.1, from coordinate 51,047 downwards.
GCCACTTGAACATATACTTATAAGTGAAATAAATCAAACACACATGTGTAAATATCATATAGTCTCCCTACTATAAGAAGCGAAAAGCAGAAATACAAATGGAAACGTACAACAACAACTAAAATCAATTGAATCCGAGAAGGCAAAGTGAATGGCATATGCTGCAGGATATTAATCAGCATTTCTTCTGGATGGTTAACAACCTAAGTTCACAGATCAAAATCAGAGAAATAGAAGAGCCACAAGCCCAGCCCACATTTTGGCCCTAGCCTTTCAAGGTCAGCGAAGACTCAGGACATAGGAGAACATGTACTGCAACATCATGAAACTCAGTTGAGCTCCAAATTTTCTGAACAAGGAGATTATGGAGTCACAGAGGAAAGAGATCGAAGTTCTATAGTGTGCCTGGGGAGAAAACTTTCTCTCAGGCTCTTACAGAGAGCAAACTGGTCAAGCATTGGCCGTGACTCATCCACATGGATGACACAGACAAAGGATCTACAGAATAAGGTACAGGACTACAAGATAAACCCTGAGGGGACTTTACTGACCTTGTAAGCAACATAAACTACATGTGTTGGTATATAAGTCTTGCTCTATCTAGGTATTAACCATCCAGCAGAAGAGTATTAAAATGAAGTATACATCATGGGGCCATAATATTAAGCTGAGCTGTAAATGGCTATGGTTGACAACTTCTTCGGTTAACTCACTATTGTAGTGGACTGCTGGACTGGACTGTGTTAGATTGTGTCATCGAGTTCAAGCACCTAAGTTAGTTGAATGACAATGGAATGCCCATCTCTGACAGGTGTAGACAAAGGAAGGGGTATAGAAAGGAAGAATCATGATGTGTGTGTATGGACAGTACAGTGGGGATAGATAATGCTGTGCTTCTACATAATCCTATGAGAGGCAAGATTTGCACGAATGGTGGTTGGACAAGATATTATGTCGGCTTCTAGTACTATGGACAACCACTAGGAAAATAACAAGGTAGAAAATATTAATTATTGAATCTTTGATGTAATTCAGCTATAAAAATTAAGATATGCAAACAGCTATACTCTCTTAATTTACTGATAAGAGACATATGCTATAATAATGTCTGTAAATATAATATCATGTATGCACCTTGTATGATACCAAAACATTATGAAAACAGTTTGCAATGCATTGATTTATCAAATCCATCTTGTCAAGGTATCTTAAAACTGTCTCATTGATATTTGTACTACAATAAAACAAAAATAAATAAAAAAGGAAGCATTCGGAAAAAATTTGACTAAATCAAGAAGAAATGGAACATTTTAAATTTAATGCTTTTTTAAAAAAATCTTCCAGTAAAGGAAATACTAAATTCTGATGGCTCTTGCAGAAATTTTACAACACATAAAATTATGATTAATTATGGTGTTCCATAAGCTTCCAGAGACAAGAAAAAGAGAGTTCATCACCAGCTATCATGAGGCAGGTGTAACTTTGATTTCAAAATTTATGAGGACCATAGGTGAGAAAGGTGAATTATAGACCAATCTCATTTCATGACACTGATGCATACCTTATGAGATTACTTATAAACAAATCTTACACTATTACAAGAGGATAACAATGAGACAGCATTGCTTTAGTCCACATTCTGTCACTGTGAGGCAATACCTGGCAAGCAACTTCTCAGGAGGAAAGGTTTATTTTGACCCTTAGTTACAGGGGCCCCATCCTCTTGGTTACAGGGGCTCCGTGCTCTTGATTATGGGGGCTCCATACTCTTGGTTACAGGGGTTCCATGCTCTCTGGCCCTGATGCTTTTGGCACTGCGGCAGCCCAGTGTGCTATGGTGGGAAGTACATCTATAGCAGGTGCCCAAGTCATGGTAGTCAGGAAGTGCAGAGGAAGGATGAGAGGCCAGGGTCCTGAACCCCCATCGGGTGGCCCTGGCTTTCTTCTATTAGGCTACATTTTTAAAGGTTCTGTCACTTCCAACTAGCAGCAAAAGTTTGAAACCAAGCCTTTGACATGCAAGCCTTTGGGGAACACTTATCCAAGCCATAGCAGGGGATTATACCTTTATGCAAGCTTAATATTAGATTGTCAAAGTAATTTTTAGCAAACAAAAACAAAGACGGAAACTTATTAATCTAATTCAAAAACCCTGAAAACAAAACAGAAGCACACAAAGTAAAAATAATAATAATAATTTAAAAACCCCATGGGATTTTGACAGCAGACATCGAATTTAACAGTAAAATAAAAAAACTTTCCCTCTGAGAACTACAGGAGACTGCTTGCTGTGGCTATTTCCATCTAATCCTAGACTGAAAGTCATATAATTGAGCATGAAGAAGAAATAAATGTCATCTAAAGTTTAGAAATAAAGATATGATGTTCTCATTGTCACCAAGTACTGGAGACCTGGTCAAGATCCCCAACTCCCTATATGAGGGGTATGGTAAAAGAATGAAATAAGAAACAGAGACAAATTTAGTAATACATGAAGGAAGGTTGGAAGATCACTGCCTCAGTATGTGCAGAGACAGACACTCCAAGTCAGCCATTGTTTATTGTATATACACCATGTATATGATGATGGGAAGGGCTAGTGGAAGACTCAAGCTTGGCAGAATACACAGAGGCCCATGACTCAGTGGACTTCGCAGAAAACAGGAAATCCTGGGGTGAGGCAGGGAGACAATGCCATGCTAAGAAGGGTCTTTCCCTAGATTGTTTTTTTTAAGATAGTAGTAATTCTAGTTTAGACTTAGTGGGAGAGGTTAGCCTATTCTTAGGAGTTCATGGTAAATCTCAAAAGTGACACCAATAACCCCAAGCCTCCACTTATCCCTGAGGAAGTGTGCAAAATTAGCCACCGTGAATTTATGTTCCCCAGCAATTATGTAAGTCTAACTTTTATTAATGATTATGTGAGTCTGCAGGTATATTATAATTAACAAATTTGGGAAGTTTTAGATCTAAAATCAATATGTAAAAATCATTTGTGAGACAGCCATACAGATCTACTTACTTAAAAGAATCCACCATCTAAACAGGCTGGAAGACTCAACCATCAGCCCTCCCCAAGTACTTTTAGTGATCTCATGATATCCCAACCCAAATCACAGCAGGTTGTTTTGGAATAATTGAAGATGGCTATATATTCAAGTGGAAATGAAAAGGACTTCAAAAAATCTAAGACATTTTTGAAAAAGAATACTTGAGAAATCTTCCATGTAAGACTCCAAGACATTAAAATTTGTAATAATCAAAATATTATAGAATTATTAGAGAAGAGCAAAAACACTAACAGAAAAAACATAGCTCCCTAAGACAGACTCTTACACTGTAGTGGCTTATATCTACATGTCCCCCCCAAAGCCTCATATACTCACAGTGGGTGCCTTTCAAAGGTGGCTAGATCCAGAATGTGTGACTGTGGATTAAGAGTCTGTAATGACTGTCTTAGCACACTGATTGATTTACCATCGTCCTGCGTGTGGATGGTGGAGGCCCCCTGCATCCACCAGTAGGCTCGCTGCTTCCACTTGCCCTGCTACGGACTGTCTCTGCTCTGCCATCCCACCCTGCCTTGGAATAAGAAACAGAGACAAATTTATTAATACACAAAGGGAACTTGGGAGGTCAATGCCTCAGGACATGCAGAGACAAAGGCACCCCAGCTGATGGTGGGCTGCAACCTCTACAAACCGTGGGCCAAGACAAACCTTCCCACATTTAACTGGTAAGTGTAGGTATTTTGTCTCAACAATGAGAAAACTAAGACATACAGATATGAATATTTGATATATGACTCTGGCAGCAAAGCAGGTCAGTGGTGAAAAGACGCGTTGTCAAATAACGATGCCGAGGCAAATGGATATCATTTGAGGGAAACTGAAATTGGATCCATCTCACATGCTATTCAAATCACAACTGAGACTATATTTAAAAAGTGTTTCCAGAAGACAAAGCTTTAAAGATGTTATACAAATATATATATATATAGTATTTTTAGGGAGGGGTCTACAGGATGTTCAGGGCCTCATTACTAGATCAGACTTGTAGTGATCCGCCTGTTTACAGCCTCCCAAGAGCTGAGATTATGGGCATGCACCACCACGCCCAGTCTCAATTGCTATCTCAATGCGCCCCAGAGGCAGGGCTGGCACAGCAGGCTGAAGGGTCAAACCCCCAGCTCCTGCAACAAAAATATATTTATAATCTCAGGATAGAAAAGATATCTTAATCAAGACATAAAATGTACTAATCATAAAGGAAAAGATTAATTTTCTTACATTAAAACCATATTTACCAAATACAACATGAAAGAAGTGAAAAGAAACTTTTGTTATAAAATGGGTAAAGCTAATTGCCAATACACACAATTAATGAGAGACTAATGCCCACTATATATTATATACTAATAAAATATATTAATCTATATGAATAGAATAGAGTAGAACGTAATATATATTGGAAACTAATGGCCACTATTTTGAGCATTTCTTGTAAGTGCAGAGGCCAAAGGTAATTTGGATTAATCTCATGATGTTTTAGTAAATTCAGTGTTAAAGTATTTATTCAAGTTTTTATTTTCCTGCTGTATTCATATATTTTTTTTTTGGTAGACTCTATGTATCACTTGGGAGACAAATGACCCAGGAGGAAATTTGACAAAGACTTGGACAGAGATCTCACACAAGAGGAAATCAATAGCCAATAACCACATAAAATCCAGTTACCAAAGAAACACAGATTTTATGGCACTCTACTCTTTCCTTATTGCTAAAAGTTAACAATTCTTATCAGAACAGAAACTCAGGATTTAGGATTGGTGAACCCACAAGCTAGAAATAGTAAATTTGGGAGAGTACGTAGCACTACCTCATATAATCAGGAATGCTTATGGTCTTTGGCCCGAAGGCTCCAGTCCTAACTCTACACAACACAGAGTACAGACTCATCTATATCAAGGTAAGTCCGTGTGTCCATGCAAGTGCATACAAATAAGAGGATTATTCCTTAACTTTTATTACTTTTTATTTTGTGTATTCATTCTCATGTCGCATTAGTTGCACTTCCTTGGTGATCAACAAAATAAGAGTTACTGATTTTAGATGATAGATGGTTTATACTATTTATAATTTTGTAGAAGCAAAATGCATGTGAGACAATGTAATCTTGGTGCAGCTGGAAAGAGCCACCAAGCCCAACTGCGAGTCAGGCCCAGTCGCTGGTCCGCTTTGCCAGGGAGGAGCTGAGCCCAGCAGCCAGACCCCAGCCAGGGCCGGCCGGATGAGTTTAAGTTCAGTAGAACTAGGCCTGGTGAGTGGAGGTGTACTGCTAAGCCCAGCAGTGCTCAGGCTGAGGCCCAGACCGAAGGTGAGGATCCTTGTGGTGTGGAGGTGGCAGGAGGGAACTTGGGTGAACTAGTCTGCCTGGAAGACTCCAGGGGCATCAAGGGAAAGTGCTCAGACAGAATTCAGGGGAACTAATTTGAATACAAATTCCCACTTTGCAATCTCCTTTATAATGTTTGTTCCTATGGCTTAAAGTACAAACCCATTAGTTACAAAAGTTGGCCAATTTCTAATTTTCATTAGCTGTTATTAGTATTGCTAATTGTGCTAATGTAAATAGGCTACCATATCCACCTTCACCACATGTTCTCCTTTGGGTAATAACATTGGATGCACTTGGGCATAACCTCAACAAAGCCCTACACTAAAGGATAGAGTACAGTGCGAACAGAAACCAATATCGCACTCTCAATCAATAAAAAAACCAAATCTTTGTTATTGTTGTTGTTGTTGCGGAACCAGGGATTGAACTCATGCCTTTGCACTTGCCAGGGAAATGCTTAAGAAGGAAAAATCTTGAGACACACACAAAACAAGAATCTCTGACACAGGAGAGACACCTAAAGGGCAGACCCTTTACAGAGCAGTTCTGATTGCAGTGATACAGTTACCACTATCAAATTTTCACAGTTACCACCATCAAATTTTCACAATAAAAATATCACAGAAATCAAAATAAAGAGTTCTCTCTGAAATATAAAAAGACAAAAAGTAAGAAAACAAGGCAATCTCGGGCCCCAAGCCTTCCCAGCACAAATCCAGGAGACACCAGCATAGACCCAGGAACAGTTTATTTCTATATTGTGGTTCCATCATCTTCCATATGTAGCCTTCAAGGTCACCCAGAGGGCATCTCCAGTGCTCCTGAAGGGGAAAGATCATTGAGGATTCTCTATGGAGCTTTGCAGGTGTTCTTTCTCTTACTGGGAAAGAGGCTGGGGAATGCCACCCAGGCCCTCCCAGGAACAGGTCAGAGGTGGCTTGCTATTAATTGCTGCCACAAGCCAAAATCCCTGTAAATGATAAACTTTGTGTATAATGCATGATTCTGGTATTTTACACGTGCTGATGTGTTCATACATTGGGGTGTGATCTGACACATGGAAAGGAACAGATCATAATTGTGCACGCTAGCACAGACGAACCTAACAAAAGCAACGTGGAGCACAAGAAGACCAACCCAAAGGAATACTTAGACTGTGGTTTCACCTCTACACCTGCATATTTGGGTGTAGTACAAAAATAGGCAAAGCGAAAGTGCTGTGTAGAGAAATACGCTAAGCAGAAGTGGGAGAAGGGCTGTAACGACTCTTGGCACAGGCTGAAGGGCCTTTATGGAAGCTCAGAAGGAAGTCAGCAAGAGCCTGCATCGGGCTCCCAGCTGTCAGCTCTGGCCGTCCAGCAGCAGTTACTGTGGTGCCGAGGAGCTTTTCTTCACAAACATTTCACAGGCACACATGGAAGTTCAAGAAGCTAAATGTGCTTTTCAAGCCTCACCTCAGAGGTTGCACTGTGCTCCCCAGAGAGCCTGGCTTCACCCTGGCTGGGCACCTGGGCCCTCTAGCCAACCATACTCTCGTATCCCTGCTGGATCCCCAGCACCCTCCAGACCTCTTCTTTGATTTACCATGTTGAAAGGGAAGAAAACTCCGTGCTGCCATGTGACATAATTGCCCAACACTCGATTCGGTCCCCGTAGGTCCTGGCACAAATGTTGTTATCTGCTGTTGTCTCCCATGATTATTATTCTTTTCCTGGGTTGATTAATAGTTCTGCCACCTCCTAGTTTTGCAGCTAACTAAATGCTACTTTGCTATGTGTGTTGCTGCTCCTCATCTGAGCTCTCTATCTTTGTTTCCTCCAATAACTTGTAAATTCCAGTGACTCATCTCTCTCTTGTTCCAGACACTTAACTTTCAAATCTGTATTTTCCACCCTCCAGTGCACAATTTGTTTTACATTCTGTTGTGTCTCCCTTTCATCATCTGCAAATTCTACAGCTGGGAAAAGCCTTCCTCCTGCTGCTTAGCCCTTAAACATCTTTGTTTTTCCATTTCGCAGACTCAAACACTCGGCTTTTGAAGGTAGATAATTTGAAGTATTCCCATGTCCCCTTGCATAAAAGGCATTTGTACTGGTGTCCTTCAGCAGAAACTTCTCTCTGCCTCCTACTGAGCCATCCAAAGGGCCAGTTGGCTTCCAGCCCTCTCCTCCAAAAATGGTGGCATTCGGTGCCAAGGTTTCCCCTACCTCTGGATGGTGAAATGAATCCGAGTGGGAGGTGCAGTGTAAACGCGAGCAGCTTGGATGAGGTGGGAGAGCTTCCCCTTGGGGTCTACTAGGTCAGTGCAGAGGTCCAAAGCCCAAGTTCCATCCAGGAAGGCAGACTTGAAAACTTTCTCTCTCCTGATTTCTTTTAGTCACTTTCTCAGGAAAGACATCCACTTGTGACAACCACCAGAGAGGGAAACTTGTGATACAGAGTATTTATTGTTTTACTCCCAGAGAGATGGTCAGAAGGCTGTAGAACCAATTTTCAGGCTGTTCAGAGCCCAACAAAAAGACACCAACCACAGCACTACCACTCACACGCCTGTGAGTTGTGAGCAGGCCCAGAGCAAGCAACCTCTACTGAATGTCGAAGAGGACTTCCAGGGATTTGATCACCGACTCTGGTGAATATTGCCCATAGTCAGAGCAGATGTTTTTAAAGGGTATTTTTGGAAGAGTGAGATGCACCTAAGTGAGGTGTGACACAAAGTCTCCCACAGCTGCCCTTCTCTTTCTGCTGTAAGCTGCCCGGCACATGCCTGTGGCAAGGAATATGTTCCTATTTTGACTTCACAATAAAAGTGTCTTCATTTAATTGCCCTGTACTGTCTTCAAAAACAGAATACCAAAACAAACGTAATAAATTACAAAACACCAATCAATCTAGCATGTTTCAGTTAGTACTTCTATGTTTTAGACAATTCTAAAAAATATCAGCATTTTTTTTTAAAAGGCAGAAAGTCACAACTGTCTGCTAAAAAGGGAAAGCCCCTATTTTGTTGTTTTCTTACGGGGCCGAGGTGTTACAATGACATGATGTCAACACAGTCTTGCTACATCTTCAGTTGTGCACAGCTGTGTTGATTTTGTTTTGTTTTTTTTTTTTTGGATACCAGGGATTGAACTCAGGACCTTGTGTTTGGCAGACAAGCACTTATTCCACTGAGCTATCTCCCCGGCCCCCAGCTGTGTTGAAAAGACATCTTATGCCAGCCCATGGGAACACTGCCTGTGGAAAAATGTTAAAACTTTCCATCTAATAGGCTGCATTGAGCATATAAAGGCTCATCTGTTCTATCAGATACGTGGCATATTACCGATGCCTTGAATCTTGGACAATAGCTTGCAAACAAGGCAATTTATAAAGAAGAGCGTAACTAATGTTCAAAATATCATAAGAAGGCATTTATTTTTTTTAACAAACTTCCTCCTACCTGAACTAGATAAAAAATTTTAAAAGTGTTTTCTGCATAAAAGAGGATGCTTTAAATGACGTTTCATGAATCAGCCAGTCAGGAAATGATAAATTAAGGCTCCAGCCACTCGCGAATGAAGAGAGCACACACAGATAAGCACTCATCTAACCGACTCTGGGGACTGGCACCCTAAGACTGTAGTTGTTTTTCTGGTGAATCCCACACAGCGAACAGCAACGCAAAGTGCCTTGGTTGAGGCCACGAAGTTGGCAATGATGGCGGATCCCTTGTACCAGTCGAAGAACATGCACTTTCTCTCTACATTGAATACATCCTGCTCTCCTAAAACCTTCCTCTTTGATCGAAATCTTAAAGGAGTCCTAAAACACGATCAATCATAAAATAAAATTTACATAGCAGTAGGGCGCCTGTGGGTGGAGGAGGGGGCGCAAGCGTGGGGGAGGGAACGGGGTTCAACCGCTGGTCTTTCAAATAAGGCGGATGAGCATCTTTCTCGCGCTTCTTCCAGAGGCCAGGGCCTGCTCTGCAGCAACCCCGGGACACAGGGAATCTCTTCCTTGATCTGAACACTGTCCAGGGCTCCCCTCATCCTTGGAGGCAACACAACCAGCTCAGGGTGCGCCCTCACTCCTGGAAAGTCACAAATTACTGGCTCAAACAGCCCCGCTTCTTCAAAGGCAAGAAGGGGGCGTGGCGAAGGGAGAAGGAGGAGAGACGCTTGGAGTGATTTGAGACCCCCCTGGGAGAGGGCTTTGGGCACCTGGACCTTTATGCTGGGACAAGGCCTAGCTGGTAAGTAACAAGCAACATTGAAATGTAAGAGGGGTTGATTAGGCTGGCTCAATCTCGCCTGGATTAGCCGAGCATTTGATATAAATAAGTAAACACCCAAATCAGTTCCACTGCAGCCCAAAATGTCTCCCCTTTCACTTTCTTTCTCTGGTTTTCTCAGAGAGTGAAAGGGCCGAAAGATTAGAGAAAGAGGTCTTGTGTATTCAAAGTGCTAATTCAGAACTTCTTTCTCTAATGCACTCATGAAACATTTTGATTGTCTGACTTTGCATTCAAAAGCCTTGTTTGCGACTCCTAATTGCAGGCTGGTTTGAACAAATAATTGAAATGCATGACTTGTGGGGCCTGCTTAAACAATTATAATGTGCTTTGCCGCTAGGTGCCGGTCCCCCTCCCGCCCCCAGCCCTTTTTGCATAATGACAAGCAGCTCGCTTGGTATTTGCAGCCCAGTTAAAACCTCGCTAATTTGCTGCCCCGCCACCGAGGCTGCGGCCGCGGCCGTACCTGCGTTAGTGCTGGCGACAGCAAAAATGGCTCTCATAGTTCACCCGAATGTTAAAAGGACCTTTTCAATTTCTGCTGAGAGAATCCCACTGGGGTTTTGTTTTCAAAATACAAATCTTTCACGCGCCTGTTAGTTTTGTGTCTTCACACAATTTATGGAGCTATTGCCCTGGAAATTCTCCCCCAACCTGATTTTAACAAGAATCCTCAACAAAAAAGTCCCTTACTCGTGAGCAGGTTGGGCAGGACTGGAAGTAGCCCAAAGGGTCCAGATCCCGCAAAACGGGACCACACACAAGGATGCCCTAGGGAAAGGACACTCGCTGTCGGAATCTAGACCGGCCACCAGGACGCCAGTCCCCCCAGCCTCCCCTCAGGCCTCAAAGGTTCAAGAGGCCAAGACTGCTCCCTTGTGCTCTGAACAGTGAATTCTACTTTTTAAGATCATGGTAAAGCACAGGCGACCAGAACCTCGCCAACGTGACCTTTCATAAGTCCACAGCCCCACACGCAGAGCCCCTGCTGGGCAGCAGCACCCCTGTCCACCCGCAGCACAGCCTCTTCTTTCATCCCACAAAACCAAACCAGAGTCACCGTACCTACGCAGTAACTCCCTGTCCCTCCATCTCCTCCCGCCCCACCCCCTCCACTCTCAGTTCCTGTCAGCTCAACTTCTTGTTAGAACACGGAAAAGAGAACTATGTAGCCTACCGCATTTCGAGGGATGATAAGCATTGCACTTTTAAAAAAATAATAAACTGTGCTTCAGTGGAATCATCTCATTCAGTAATTCACAATGCTCCTCTTATCTCACTTCTATTTGGATGAGAGCAATGCTTAGTGATTTTGTAAGAAGTAGATTGGAAGACTTCACAGTTTCCAGCTCCCACTCCGCATGATAAAAACAGTCCTTGCTCTGGGCGGCTGGGCCTTGGCGGGGGCTCAGGAGCAGCTCCTGTGGCCCCGTGCCCTGTTTCATGGCTCTAAGTTCCCTTCTTCTGCAAAGGAGAAGATGAAGCTCAGGGAAGCTGGGTAAGTCGCCCAGAGTCACACAGCCTCTCTGCGGGGAGAAGAGGAGCCAAGGCCGGCCGGGGAGACTTCAAAGAGCTCTTCAGGGCTCCGAGCTGCACAGTAGGAAGGACCCACAGGAAGTGGGTTTCAAAGGCACTGCCTGTTTGGCAAGGGCCTGGGGATTAACACCAGCTCCTCCCGGGGACACAGGTGTAACGGCTGCGGGAGGGGAATTCCTCGCCATTGTTATGAATGCACTGTACACAGCAGGCGAGAACAGAACCCTGAGTGGAGACTCTCTGGCCTGGTGTTCGCGGTCTTATCAACCTCGCACAAGAGGCTCCTCACAGCCTGCAGTGGAGGGAGGAGCCGTCCACCCCTCAACACAGCTGCGCGCCCTGAGTCATTCTCATGCACCAAGCTTGCAGCGGCTCCAACACTTGATGCGCCCTAGGACACACGGGGTCTCCGGAGAGGAACAGCAAGGGTTGCTATAGAACCCCTTCAGCTCACTCCCTTCGCGGACCACCACCAGGCTAGCCCGCACCAAGGGGGGCATCTGCTCCGGGTCGGGAGGGCCAGGCTGTCGGAACACTTGGGTCTCACAAGTGACCTGCTCCAGAGCAGGTCAGGTACTTCCTAGAGAAGGTACCTAAGGCCTTGACCTGAGAGGGAAATTTCATGTTAGTAATCTTGCCGCCTAAAATATTAATATCTTTCTGCTTTGTAGAAGCACAAATTTAATTAATTCAGATACATGCTGTGGAATTTGGATGACGCAGACACCCACCACAGACTTCCCTTAGGGAGTGTCCGTCGTAGCAGAGTGGGTAAGAGTGAGTACTGCCTTTGGAATCCTCCCTCAGTTTCACATCCTGTATCTTCATTTATTAGATGTGAGATCTAGAGTGAGGCGCTTAGCTTGGCCTCAGTTTCCTCATCTGGAAAATGGAAATAACACCAGCCCTTATTTTAGACAGGTAGTTGAAATCTTTATTGAAGTTAAGTATTAAGTAAACACAGCATAGTTACCTAAGTTGAAATGGAGGTGGGTGTACAAAATGTTTCCATCAAAAAGATTTCCACCATAACTTAACCAGGCTTTTGGCCCCTACTTCAAGATTTCAGATCACTCAAAATGTAGGATAACATTAAAACATACACTGCAGCAGGCACTTCCAGAATTATGGCAAACTCCACAGAATGCCTAGCAGTCTCTGTTTATGATTATTCAATCATAGGAGCTTTCCTGCCAGTCCCCATGGCCCTTGCGGAGCGGCTGAGGCCAACTCTGGGGATGGTACTGATTCAGCCACATGCCTGCCATGGCCACTCAGCCAGAGAGTGCTGGGGGAGAAGCGTGGAGCTAGGCCCAACCCCTGCTTTGCTCTGCCTCCCTGGCTTCCACCTCTGCCCCAACCACTGAATCTCAAGTCCAGAGAGCGGTTTTGATTTAGCTTTTGTAACTGAAGCTGGAGTAGAATAAACACAGAAAAATGGAAACCCGCCAGGCTCTCCGTGCTAACTTACCTTCTGTAGATATGAGTCACTGTCCCCGCCTACATCCCTGGGAAGCCACAGCTGACTCAGTTTGCCCTGTTGGTGTGGCAAGGAAGGTGCATATGCATGCTCGTGCCCGTGCGCGTGTGCACGCACACGCGCGTGCGCACACACACACACACACACGCAGAACTGCTTACTTGGCAGATCTCTTGGTTCTGTCGGGATTTGCGAAGTGTTAATGGAAGAACCCAAAGTTTGTACAAGTGGCCTATTTCAGTATTTTGCGCATGTTTTCTGTGGAAGGACTCTTTCCATCATTTTTATCTTCAAGTACTGCCCCAACTTGACAGTGTGTACCCAAAGTTAGAACAACAGAGGCATCCAAATGGATCCTTGATTGCAGTAGACAGAAACTCGCTGAATACTCAGCGTCCATGATACTCAGAAAACAAACCAGTAAGCGAATCCCCGGTCATTTTCTCTAAGTAGGCCACTACGCCAACTCCTCACTTTGGAAGCTAATAAATAGACGGAAAGGATTTCATTCTTTCCCAGTCAAAGCTCTATTTCAGGGTAATTGCTAAGCCCCTGTTGATGAGGTAGAGCCTGCTTTACAGACGAACTGTGGCCTTCAGCTGTAGAAGGTGTCATGTGTCAGCAAAGCTCCCCCAAATACAGCATCTTGGAAACTGAGAAGACTGTCAAAGCAGAAAGATAGTTTTCTGACCTTCTGCCTTTCCATGGGGAAGTGGCCATAGTGAACTCTGACTTGCCTCCCCTGAAAGTAGGTCATGAGACCCTTCCTGGGGAATCTCTGTCCTGCTCTGTACTCACAGGAAGAAAGGAAGACAGAGGGATGGCACAAAGGGCCTGGAGAGATAGGCCTGGCTAGATCCCAGCACTTGGGACATCAAGTCACATCCTTGTCACCAAGTGAACAAGGCTCATGTTCAATCCTCAAACCTAACAATAATGTGCACAATCTTTTGGGTCCCTTGGGGGGCTGTCATGGGAAACGCTGGTTAAATAACAAGGTGCACATTTTACTCGTTCATTTATCTTTTGCTATCAGGCATCAGCCAGGAACTTGGGGAGGGGTAAGGAGAAGACATTATTTTTCTTCCTACCGATGGCCAGAATTTGAATCACCTATGGCCATCCCTAAAGAACTAAGAGAATCGAGGAAGGGTCATCCGCATACAACAAGGAAGCCAGGGAGTTTGATTCATGGGGTCCCAGCATTCCAACCACTTTCCACCTTCCCCAGATTCCTCACTAGTCACAGGTCTTAGCCTAGAGAGGTGGCACTGCCAAACACCATGTGCTTCTTGATGAGACGCTGCACAAGATAGCACCACTTCCCAACCGTCTCCTCAGAAGACTGCCTCAGATCTAATCAAGGTTTCAGGAAGTGTGAGAGTCACAGGAATTTGATAAATGGCATAACAAGAAGGGGAAGGGGGGAGGAAAGGAGGAAGGGGAGGAATGGAGGAGGAAGGAGAGGAGGAAGAATGGGATGAGAAGGGGAGAGGGAGAGGGAGAGGAAGGAGGAGAGAAGGGGAGGGGAAAGGGAAGGGATGGGGGAAGGGGAAGGGAAGGGAGGAGGAGGAAGAAGGGAAGAGGGGGAGGAGGAGGAGGAAGAGGAGAGGAAGGAAGGGGAGGAGGAGGAAGAGAAAGAGAAGAAAACTAATTGAAGAATTGAAATACATTCTACAGGACAAATGGCTTCACAGCCTCACTGAACCAAGAAAACAGAGAGGAAGCAAGGGGACATCCTGCGTGGGCGAACCACAAGAACGACAGTCAAGGAATACTGCCACTGTGTTGGCGTCTTCTTTCTACAGCAGTGGCCAGCGTGAACTAGGTGAGGATGGACAGACAGACGGAACACCCCGTCTGTCAGTGTAAGCATGGAAAGCAGTGAAAGGAGGAGGCAGACGGGGTCACGGTGCTCTTGAGACAGGCAATGCGCTCTCGGGAGCGGCTGGTGGGTGGCCCTTGGAGGATAGCTTTAGGAGCCTGTCCTGAGCCGCTTTCTCCTCCCTGTCTCTGCTCTTGCTTTTCCATGTGTAATTTCTTTCTGTATTTAAGTCTGAAGAAACAATACTGAACACCGTTCTTCTTTGGAGCCTGCTCCGATCAAGACGGCTGTAATAGACATTTTGAGGACCAGCCAGAAGCTGACCAGCTACAGCTGCTGGCCAGCTGAGTGGCTGCTGGGTGGACAGTTCTCTCAGCTGAGATGATTCTGGTTTCACAGGAAGCAGCTAGTTCTTGTTTCCTGGAGATGCATACTATAATTTCTAGAGGGAAAAGCCATGCCATTGGTAGTTTCCATCCTCCAACATGAAGAACTTGGTGAACCACTTAAGGTAACAGGTAAATACAATTAAATCTAGGAAACAAATACATGGGTATTTATGAGAGAGAGAGAGAGAGAGAGAGAGAGAGAGAGAGAGAGAGAGAGAGAGAGAGAGAGACCCAGCCAGCAAAAGCCTTCAGTTTTCAGTGAACAATTTTACATAATTAGGGTTTGAATATCAAAGAAAAAATTTGGAAACAGCTATTTTCTAAGACATTTAACATCAACCCTGACTCATCAGTAGAGATAACTTCAAACATGATCAGGTTGCAGCATCTGTGCACCAGTGGGGTCCGTAACATCATTTAGGATGTGTTTCCCATGAGCATGCAGGAGCGGCTCCTCCTCCTGATACTCCTCCATGAAAGCCTGGGGAGGGGATGCAAAGGATGAGTGAATCTAGTGGCCTCAGGCTAGAGCAGCCAGTGGCTCTCTGCTGCCCAAAAACCTGGTTAAAACCTGGTTGGTTGGCTTGATGTTTGGGGCAGGGCCTCACTCTGTAGCCCAGGCTGGCCTCAGCCTTGCAAGTCCTGGGACTACAGGTGGGTACCACCACAGCTGATGCATTCTGAGACATGTTGATCAGGCAGTTTAAGCAGATCCCCCAGAGAGGTTCACAGCGTGACTGGGCTTTGCTTGACCCTTTGTGGACCTGCAGGAACTCAGATGTTGGACAGCTTGCAGGATGCGGAGACCACCTCCTTCCTTCCTTTCTTCCTCCTCTCTCCCCCTGCCTCCCTCTCCCCCTCCCTCCTTCTTTCTTTCCTCTCTCCTTCCTCCCTCCCTTCCCCTTCCCTCCTTCCTTCTTTCCTCTCTCCTTCCTCTCTCCCTTCCCCTTCCCCTTCCCTCCTTACTTCTTTCCTTCTTCTCTCCTTCCTCCCTCCCTTCCCCTTCCCTCCTTACTTCTTTCCTTCTTCTCTCCTTCCTCCCTCCCTTACTCCCTCCCTCTCTCTTTTTTTCTTTCCCTCCATCTTGTCCATCCTGTGCACATCTCCCTGTCCAACAGAAGGGATGCGCTTGTGTGGAACCCTGCATAATGCCGGCCTC
>PVKA01002550.1:0-34885 GCA_004027165.1 Ctenomys sociabilis | reverse complement strand
GCTAGATCACACCTGGGAACAGGCGAAAGCGCCTGGCAGGCCTCAGGCTTCTAGTTGCAGGTGTCAAAGGAACTAGAGTGTGCATGACAAAAACAAAACAGAAAATGCTGTGGATTGGCCACTCTGTCTGGAATAGGCAGGCCCAGGCTTTAGCTTTGCCTCTAATGGGCTCTCCAGCACCAACGCAGGACTTGGCCTCTGAAAGCTCTGTGGTCCAGTCCACCGTAATCAACCAGCCTCCTCTCCGCCCCCCCCTCCACCTTTCACTTCATGAACGTCCTTGATGACCTAGCATAAGCCATGCACTCTGCTTCATGAGAAAGACAACTCTTCTTGCAGCAAGCTAGCAGAGTGCTCGGTGTGGTGCCTCTTGCCCTCAGGTTGTCTTTGTCAGGTACCACTCCCTGCTTCTCCTCTGTGTGTGACTGAGAGCAACAGCAGGTGCTTTGGAGAAGGCCGGACCTCAGGTAAACCACAGAAAAACTAGCAGGTGAATGTCGATGATCCGCACACACACAGTCTGACCGCTTGCTTAAGAACTGACTTTGTGTCAACTTATGTCATAGCTTACAACCATGGACAGCAAACGGTGGCTTGTGGCTTGGTGGACTACAGTGGCTTGAAAAACTTCCTATACCATCGCCTATCACAACTGGGGAGATTAGAGCAGGTGTAGGGGCAACAGACACTTCTATAACAGTAGCACTGACTGTTCAGTGGCCTGCCATGGATCTTGGCTCTTTCATGGCTTTTGCATCTTGGTTTGATCTCTGCAGCCACTAGGTTGGGAACGCTCCATTATGAACTCGAGGGCAAATTTTTCCTTACGCTGTTCTCAGAACAGAGGCTGTTCTGTAATATGAGGGGCCTGGGGAGGGAGAAGATGAAAGGAGGGCGAGGATGCCACTTTCAGTAACTTCCCAGCTATGGTGGAGATGCACAGTTTTGCACTGTTAGAGTCCAGGAGTTTTATTTGGTACAGGAGAAATCAAACTTCAGAGAAACAAAGAGCCTGATTCAAGCCAACAGTAGAGGCCAGCCCAGGCCTCCTCCCGGCTCTGCCTTGCTGTGTTTTCCACTTCTTTCAGAGGCCCCAGCCTGCAGTGCGAGTGAGACTGAAAGGTCTATTCAACTGCATTTTTCTGTACCGTCTCTACACTCAACTGTGGGTGTGCCGTCTCTGCTGAGTTGGTAATCTCAGGTGAAATCTGTCCTGGCACCAGGAGCCCAGGACAGTGTAGCCCTAAGAGTAGGGTCGTGGACACAGAGCTCTGTGGTGCTGCTCCAGCTTCCCAGACAGCGCTCGAGAGCTGTGAGTGCTTCTCCCTCCTGTCACAGAGCATAAGTGACTGCAGGACTGGCACAAGGACAAGACAAAGGACAGGACTGCAGAGCTAAACCGGACCCGGGGATCCTCTCTCATTACTGTTTCCTCTGCAGAACCCTGTGCAAACTGCAGAACCTATTTCATGCTGTTTGTGTTGGAATTAATTATACCAACATCGTAGCTACTATAGTTACAGCTAGGTAGAGAAGTGTGTTATGTACTTGACTTACGCTCTGCTGTGTTTGTCTTAGAGCATCCAGAGAAACGCAGATGTTATCCACAAGTTCTTGAGGAACTACAGGTCCAACGGAAGTTGTGGACGAAGGTCACAAGGCAGAGGTCCTAGGAGAAGCTTCCTAGCTGGTACCCCCAGCAGCTGTTCCCCCGTTGTTCTGAGTGTCACGGTGCATGCGCGTGATCCGTGGTGTGTTCCTCTCCCGATGTAAGCATCCAGCAGAGCTCTGTGAGAGCAATACGGTGACTGCGGTCTTCCCCAGAAGCACATGCACCACATCAGGTCTGTGACGAAGTCGTCCTCCACCAGCACAGGTCTGCGGAGCCCACTGTCGCAGGTCCCTGCTGTCGCAGGGCCACTGTGGTTAGAAGTGTAGAGCTGACCATCTCTGAGCGCTATGCAAAGTCAAGGAGGAGGAAAAGCACTTGTCAGTGTTTGTGGCGTGACAGGAGAGCTCACCAAGAACTGAGGTGCACCCAGCGTGGCATATTGTGAGCCGCCTGGGAAGAGCAAAGCAGGAAAACCGGCTGCCCTCATGGTTGAGCTTGAACTTCAGCGCAGGCCCTGCCACCAAGAGCTTGTAGAGCACGTGTTTTCTCACTCTCCGTGACCATTACTCATGACTGGCAGCTTGGCTGGATTAAGAGACACCAAGTAAACTGGTAAGGTTGGCTCTGGGTGTGTTTAGGTGAGGCACCGGGGCACGGCCTGGGGACTCCTCCTGCCTCCCTGGCTCTCCTGCTCTGTGCTACCCCTCATCCTGGTTGTTGTGAGGGAGTCTGCTGCAGCACACGCTCCATCATATTGTGCTGCTGCACCTCAGGTCCATAGCTGTGGACCTGGCCAGCCATGGACTGCGGCTTCGAAAACCATGAGCTGAGTAAGTGTTTCCCCCTTTAATGTGAGCATCAGGTGTTCCTCGCCAGCAGTAGGACAGATGACTGACAACGCTCAGGCACTGAGCTCCTACTCCCCTAGGGCAGCTTGAGGGCACTGGCACTCTTCTAAACCTGGAAGAACACCTAAGAGGAAGAGCCCACAGTGAACACACCGCCCTGCCACAGCAACCCCTTGGCCCAGTACCTGTGAACCTCTCCTTGTACAGAGCAGCAAGCCCAACGAAAAGGGTTGTGAACTGTGGGTGAGTAATCTCATGTGGATGTTCGGAGGACTCGTCTCAGAAGACCTAAGGTTTATTCTAAAAAGGAGATTATTCTTGAAAGTTAAAAAATAAACAGTAGTAAAAGATTTTCTACTGTTTCACAATAGTGAAAGAGAGATTATCAAAGCGTATTATCAGTACAATCTCAAGTTGGGTTTGTCAGCAGCGTATCTATATGGGCCAAAATGTTCATGGCTGCTAACATTTCCTTGGTAGTGGCAACTGTGACCCACCTTTTCTTTTATCATTCTGTCTTTTTTGCCTGTTGTTATGCTTTCTGTCTAGCTGTTCCCCTAAAGTCTCATGCAGTCATGGGGTAACTTCTAGGGATTGTGATTAATTCATGATCCAGTGCTGGGATTAGGGGTGTGAATGCTGCACCTGCCCGGGCCAGAGAGCCCAATGCAGTGTAAGGGAGACAGGCTCACCCTCTGCCTCTGCTCTCTGCCCGTGATCTTCCCTTTTTTTCTCTTGTTGTTTTCTGCCTTGATGAACTGCTGCCCTGTACACTGTGCCATCGTGCCTTGGAGCCAGCCAAGTATAGACTGAAACCTCCACAAACTGTGAGCTGGATAAACTTCTCCTTCCTTAATGTAGAAAAGTAACCAGACACCTGCAAATATAATCAACTGAAGCAAAGACACCTAGTTGGAGTATTCTAGAAGACTGGCTTTCTAGGAACAGAATGGCTGTTACTTCCCCTGGTGGCTGACAACGGTCACCGCTCCTAGCTGGCTGTTCAGGACACGCAGACCTCAGGTGCTGGACAGTGACGGCTCATGGTCTCATCTCCCTCCATTTGTAAACTCAGGGCCCAGGCCTCCCAGTTTTCTATCTTCCTTGGCACTGGGCAGTCCCACAGGAGACAAGGGCACTGCCTTCCAGGCTAACTCTTTTTAGTTAGGAACAGGTGCATTCTCCTCAGTGCTGGGCTGAATGAAATTCTCCGTGTCCTCCGGACTTTTCTCTAGCCAACCCCAAGCTTTTCTTAATGCAGCAGGAGCTCAAGTCCTCTCCCCACTGGCAGGGAGCAGGAAGAAGGCCCCCAGAACTTCAGACTCCAGTCGGTTTGCCAGTGGATTGGTCAGTTTTCTGTCCCCGACATGAAAGCCCTGCAGAACTCAGCTTCAAGGAGTGCTGGCTTACATGGACTCACAGTTTTCATGAACCAATGAAAGGACTTAGGGCTCCATTTCAGGCCCACGTGGGGCAGAAGCATCAGGCCAGCAGGGCGAGGCAGAGGAAGGAGCTCACCATTGCTAGCTGGGAAGGAGAGGGGCAGGACTCGCTCTCCAGGGTCCTGTGACCCACCACCTTCCACGAGGCCCATGCTCCCGAGTGTCTGTGTCTCCCAGGAATGTCATCAAATTGCAGTCCCATCACAGCATTAATCCATGAATGAGGTCAGAGCCCTCGTAATCCAATTGCATTCTAAAAGTATTGCCTTGGGACACATGACACTTTGGGAAGATATTTTATTTTTTAAAAAGATTATTATTATTATTACTTATCTGTTACAGGGTCTCGCTACATAGCTCAGACCCACAATGATCCTCCTGTCTCAGCCTCCCTAGCACTGGAATTACAGGTGTACACCACGGTGTCTGGTTTCAGGGCCAGCATAGTGAACCCAGGGTCCCTGGGGCAAACACACAAGCGGTACCTTGTGCTTGCCAGGCAGATGCTCAGATGTTGAGCTATCTCACCAGCCTTTGGGGGATATTTTTAGACCTGAACTAGAACCAGCAGAAATAGAGGAAGCTACACACCTTTCCCTGTGCTCAGACACATGATCTCATAAAAAAATGCAAGAAGTAAACTTTTCAATGCTTGTTTACATATACTTAACTTTTACGGATGTTTCAGGCCCTCATTTACATGCCTTTTCTGCCAGAACACATTTTGTTCTTTTTTTAAAAGCTATTCCTATAGAAATCTGTGGGAGCTCTTTTGGAGGGGGGTACTGAGAATCAAACTCACAACTTTAGACCTGTGAGGCAGGCTGCTGTGCTGCTCAGCTCACCCCCAGCCCGGCACAACCCTTCTGACTCCTCAAGTTAGTAGGTTCTCCTGGTGCACATTTTCTCTGTATTCACACACCTGGAGCTTTCACACACTGTGTCATTGTCACTGCCATGCTTGGAATGCCTGTCATTCTGGTCTTCTAAATGTATACTGCTGTCATGTCATATAAATGACTGCTACACTATCTCTCAAGTAAATGTTTGTTTTTTTTTAAAAAGGGTAATAAATGAAAACAAGAGAAGAAAAAAATGTCATAGGACTGTCCTGCTACAATGCTGTATATGGTTAGATTTCTAAATTTCTATGTAAAAATATGTAATTGTTTGTTCCTATTTTTTCTTCACAGTGTGTAGGGATTTAAAGTTTAACATATCAGTATTTGATGGAAAATACCTATTCCATGTCATGTCTAAGATATTTGATATTCTGACAGACAGTGAAGTTAAGCTCAACTGCCTTTTGGCATTTTTGTTTTGTTTTTATTTTGTTTTCTGAGGTTTTTTTTTTTTTTTTTTTCCTGAACTGAGGATTAACTCAGGCCCTTGCGCTTACCAGGCAAGCACTTATTCTATTGAGCCATCTCCCCAGTCCCAGCTATCTCCCTGGCTCCAGCTTCTCCCTGGCCCCTCAACTCCCTGTGTTATAGGGAAACAATACCATTAAGCTTCTCCTCTGGAGGGTGACAATGAGCATTTATGGGATTTGCATGTGATTCCTTACTACTCCCGCCTGACTAGGAGGGAAGACCATGCTTGCACCTTCGCTGTTGCAATTGCAACACCTCACTGTACAGTCTGAGCAGAGATAAATAGTTTTTGAAAAACTGAAAGAACAAGTGAATGAAATACCTCCGCCTCCAGGCCTTCCCTGGAGCTCTCTCAGATTCACGCCCGTCGCCTTTCCATTACTATACCGGATAGCCAGAGGTCAGCCAGCTTAACAAGGATGGCTCTTTGCCTTTCACAGGATTGAAGGCTCGGTGCCAACTGTCAGTCCTGAAGGCTTCAGGCCTGCGTTAGGCAGAAGACAGGGGGGGGTGCATGGTTCAGCTCACGTGCACAGCCCTGGGGACCTAAGCCTGTCTTAGGCCCCATGTCTTAAGACCTCCACCACACCCCAAAAGTACGATGGATGTCTTACTCACTCCTGTCTCATTGCTGGGACAAATACCCAACACCCAAAATGAAGGAAGGAAAGGTTTATTTAGCTCACAGTTACTGCAGGTTTCAGCCCATACTCGGCTGGCTCCAAGGCAGAATGGCACACGGCAGACAGCATCAGTTCATGGCAGCTGAACAACAACAATGCAACAAAGAACAAAGTCTACAGAAAGTCTGTGTCTCTCTTATGTTACATTCAGGCTCTCTGCACCAGGTGGGATGTAGTACTCACACCCATAATCCCATCAATACTGGCCTTGGATCACACATAATCCCAGTGGATCATGAGTTAATCACAAACTCTAGAAGTCCCCACCCCATGACTTCATGAGGCTTGGGGGGGGGGGACAACTAGACACAAACCATAATTCCTGGAATTCCTGGTCTGTAACAGCTGCACTGTTGGGAGACTTTCAAGATGCCAACTGTAGCGCTGCTCTTTTGAAACTCAATTTCATATTCCCCATTCATAGACCTCATAGTGAATGCGGATGTAAAAACATTTCATGTGCGGCTGCCTTAGAGCTGTTACGGGACATAAGTGGTTCTTTATGCTTTTCAAGGACTTTTGAACCCCTGAGGGGGTGTGATTGTCCTGGCTGTTGATTAGCAGGCAATTTATCCAACCAAAGTCACCATGCTGTAGGTGCTTCCACGGCTCACACAGGCCCTCAGGAATGCATGTCCATCCCTCCCTTGAGCAGCAGCCCCACCCTGAAGTCCTTCCTCCAAGGAGCTTGTATCCCTGCCCCCACGCTCCATGTCCAGAAGTCCATAGCTTGTGGGGTGAAAAACAATATTTGGAGCTCATCCCAGACCTGCATTGCATTTTAATGTAGGCCCTTGGGATGATTTGAGATGATATAAGGTCTTTTTCAGTAGGTACAAATTTGCTTTAATGTAATTTAGAAAATAATTATAAATAGACACTGAGTTATTTCACAAATACTGCTTTGGATGAAATGTGTATTAATAAAAGCTAGTTTAAAGAAAAATGTCAGATAAACAGAAGAAAAAGTATATCACTGACCTAGCAAATACTGGGAAGGCAGCCTGGCTTGATAACAGATGGGCAATGCAAACTCGGAGTGCAGCTTCTCGGGTCTCAAATGAGCAGCAGAGACAAGACGGTCTCTGCCCTCCATGTGGCACTGACAGGAAGGTCTGGAACCGAGGGGAATCACCCTCTGAACGTTGCCCTCTCTCCCACTCTCCTGAAGACAATCATATGACCACCGTCCTGCCTGTACCTTCAGGGCAGGAGTGTTACCCAGCGGCACCAAAAAGACTCTGAGCAAGCAGACCTCGGTGAGCCCCCCCCCACAGTCTCTTATCATGAGGTTGCACCCTTCTGTCCTCCAGTCGCACTTCTGCTTGATAATCTACAAAAATCCACAAATTATAAGCCATGCTGCAGTAAACATTGATGCACAGGTATCGCTGTGGTGCGATGTTTGTAACTCTTCTGGGAAAATGCCCAGAAGGGGAAGAGCTGGTTTGAATGGGACATCTAATCCCAGTTTTCTCAGGAACTGCCACACTGATTTCCACCCTGGTTGCACCAGTCTACACTTTCGTCAGTGGTAGAGAAGTGTTTCTTTTTCCTTATTGATATATATTGATTTAATGTATTTGGTTGTTGCAGGGTCTCACTATGCAGCTCAGACTTGTGATTCTCCTGCTTTCTGCCCTTTCAGTGCTAGGATTATAGGCATGCACCTGTGAGGGACCCACATCACTGTATCTGGAGACCCATTCCCTGTGACAAGATCCCTGAGGTGGCCCATTCCCTGTGACAAGAGCCTTAAGGTTACTCATTTATAGGAGGGAAGAAGCATTTTAACTCACAGTTTCAGAGGCTTCAGTCCCTGGCCAGCTGGCTTCACGTTCTGAGGGCCCTTCCCAAGGCAGAACTCCACGGAGGAAGAGCATGATGGAGCAAAGCTGCTTAGCACAAGGTGCCTGAGAAGCAAAGGTTGAAGGGAGAAGAAGCCAGGTTCCCAGCATCCCCTTCAGGGGTGGGGACCAATCACCTAAGCTCCTTGCACTAGGCTCCACCCCTGAAGGTCTCAGTACTTCCTGGTAGTGCCACAGGCTGACATCTGGGTCTTTCGGGGACTCCAACAATTAAAATGGTAGCATCCAGCACCCCATCACCTCCCCCAAACCCCATTTCTTCCACCCCTGAAAGAGCCGACTTTAGAACCTTGCAGTTTTGATATAAACAGGATTCAGACACAGATAGATGAACAACTTAATTTCACACTTTGCATCAAGGGGCCGAACCTGTCTGAGCTCAGTTTTGTTAATACAGGTGAGGAAAGAGAAATCTCCCAGGACAGCTGTAAAATACAAATGGGGTGCCACCTAAAAGTGCCCCACACAGTGTTAACTGCTCAAAAGTGTGTACTTTTAAAAAGTGGAGGAGCAAACCCTTGACACATAAACCTGGGATCAGGCAAGAACATCACCTGGGGATCGCCACAAGGCACGGCACCCCTGTACCATGGACCAAGGGAAAGAGAAGAGAAGGAAGAACTTTGATCCAGAGCATTTCTTCAGAACATTAACTTTGATATTTTTAACAAAACACAAAATTTAATATTAGAATCAATTAACCCTGGGAGGTAGGAAAGTGAATAATAAATAAATGCAGGTAGAAATTTTGTTTTATTTGATGTATACAAGGGGAATAATTAACTCATCTCGAAACATGTAAATTAGGGCTTAGAAACATTTTCAAAGCACCACATCTAACTCCAGTTACATATGCAGAATTTGCTGCATTATAATAATTAGGGTTTTTTTTTACAAAAGATTTATTTATTTTGAATAAAAGTATTAAATATTATACTAATTACTGGTTATTTTACTTTGTACCCAGGGAAAAGAAATGAATATTCATTAGCTCCTTAAGCTACTGATCCTCCTCCGACTAGACAGATTCCAACATCACGGCGAAGCTGTGGGTGGCTAGGAAATGCTCCCTGTAAAGCCAGGCTCGCGCAACAAATCACAGCCCAATCTGTTCTGCTAACGCACACGGGTTTCAAGGCTCACGAGGATTCTGTGAGCGTGGCATTGCCTGGCATTCCAAGCTGCGCAGCCGCTAGGCAAGGATGCCTCTGGAGCTGGTCATCAGACAGCAGAAATTTCCTATCCACATAACTCAGCAATTGTGAGCAAGTTTCAAAAATTTGAGCATGAGTTTATAGAATAAAACTAACAACCCCATATCTCGAAGACATGTCTTTTCATAACAAAAGAATGTTTCTTTCTTTGCTTTTATTTTTTTTTTTCAGTAATGGGGATAGAAGTCGGAACTCTGCACTTGCCAGACAGGCACTTACACTGCGAAGCTATCTCTCCAGACCAGCAAAGGAATATTTCAATACACATTTCAATCATTTTTCAGACTTGGTCTTTGCTTCTCTGCTGAGGAAAATTCCCACCCAAAAGACACAGGGTTGAAATTTGAACTTTCTCACTGTGGTTCCATAGTACACGTGGTTTTGTTGTTGCTAATGTTTCCCTTGTTTCATTTTGTCTCTCCCTCCAATGAAGGGAAAACTAATTAGAGAAGCTCTTCTCAAGATCCCTGTCCTGTTAAATTCCAGCTCTTGTTCAGTCTAAGACACCCCTAGATGCAGCCTGCGAATTGTTTGATTTTTACACTGTGGTTTTTAAGTTTTGTGAACCAATTTAGTGCTTGAGCAGGCTGCTAACTCAGAGGAGAGGCCAGCGGGCCCAGGGAGCCAGCACCGTTGAGGAGCGACCACCCTTCCAGGCGTGGTGTGGGCGCTGGCCTCCCTCCTGGCACTGCCACGAATCCCAAATGCTATGGCCAGGGCACACGCCACGGGAGATAGGCAAAGCCAGCGCTGAGGTCCTGTTCCAAGGGGTTCAGGGTGGGATGTGTGGAATTCGGCAATGCACAATCACTTGAAACTGTTAGCTTTCTAGAAAGTTAGAAAGTACAGATGCGAGTTTCACATGATGATAAGACTTCCACATGTTTTTGCCCAGAGAAAAACAAAGAGAAAACATGAGACATTCTAGGAGCTTTTCAAAGTTTGGGGATTGGGAAGGAAGAAGATTCATTCCAGAGATATTTACCGAGTACCAAGCCTGTGTTGTATGTGTTCTCTCACTGTTTTGTGGGGTTCTCAAACCAACCAATTCCCATGACCCAGGAATTCTCCAAAATGCAAGTTGAAGGGTCCAATCCCACATGATCAGAACCCCGAGGGAGCTCCTACATTACTGTTGAAAAAATACTGCCAGTTGTAGCTGGTTACTCACCTATGAGCTCTACCTAATACATTGTATAAACAAAAATCCATGAGGTCAGCAAGATAGCTCAGCAAACTAAAGCACCTGCTTAGGCAAGCTTAGGCAAGCGCAGGGACCATGGTCCCCGATACCACATGCCATGCCAGCCACGCCCCCAGGGCAGGCTGAGCTGGCCAGAGTATGGGTACTACACCTATAATCTCAGCACTGGGGAGGCTGAAAACAGAAGGATCACTATAAGTCTGAGCTGCATAGTGAGACCCTATAACAACCAATACATTTAAATCAATCAATCAGTCACTCCTGGCAGGCCACAGACCAAAACTTCAGATGCATCACTAACTCACTACAAAGGTGCACCATGTAGGTGACCACGGGGACCTCAGGTGAGCAGAAGCTGTATTCATAGAGGCCTCCCGAGCCAAGCCAAGGAAAAGCCTGGCTTCTAGGCAAACCACTTGCTGACTCACCTAGTGCAACTAAATCAACAGGATTTCAGAATCCACAGAGCATCTCTGGGCAGGAAAGAGACCTAGGAAATAAGTGCCGGTCACATCTGGCTTCCAGCTGGCAATGAGAGAGGGTTAGAAGAGAATAATCCAATTCATTTAGCTGATGAGTTTATTTAGATCTTTCCCTCCTCCGCGTCCCTGGCATAGCCACCACAGGAGCAACACAAGCCTGGGGGAGGGGCCCATCTCCCGCCTCCCTGGAAGTGCGTGACATTTTATCTTCATTTTCTGCTCTAATAGGTGCTGGTAATGCCCGTTGATGGGTTGTGTAGAGCTACAGATCTTGCAAAGCCAAATGGAAGTGACTTAAAGATATGGTAGAAATTAATGACCCGCGAGAAATTTCTAGGGGCTTCAATCTCATCTTCAGGATCCTCCTCCAGGTCAATCTGTACCCACCTGTCCATTTCTCTATTTTCACATTAAAAATAGCTTTAAATTGCACAAGCAATACATAAATTTGCATTGTAGAAAAATTCAAATAAAATATATATAGGAAGTGAAAATCTAGTTTACTCTCCACCCACACAGTCATCATGGTCCACATTAGGTGACTTTTCTAGAGGTTATTTTATGAATTAATTATATATACACACATCAACACATACTGGTGATTTCATAAGCTCACATCATATAATATTATTTCACAACTTGATTTTGTGAAATTTACTTGCTTCCCCTAATACTGAATCATTCTTCATGGAATAGATGTATCTTTTTAATTTCATCATTCCCCTATGGATGATTTGGATCGTGTACAATCAATTTTTAAGCAATTACAGGGTCTCCAAGAGGGCCAGACAAAAGTAACGTATGGAAATAAAGAATTCACCATACATTATCAGTAATAATCAAAAAGCCAATTCACAGAGAGAAGAAATGCACAATATTTGAAAAGACCTAAAAACTTTATTCACTAATATAAAAGATGACCAGACAATAGAGAGAATATACTTTGCTTGAAGACAAGATTCAATATTGCAAACACACCCATGATTTCAATTGTTTTTTATACAAACAGAAGAAATTGTGATTCAAACATATTACCACTATGAAAATCAACCAATAAAATCAATACAGGGCTGCGGAGATGGCTCAGTGGAATAAGCACTTCCCTGGCAAGCGTAAGGGTCTGAGTTTGATCCCCAGTTCTGAAAAAAAAAATATCGATTCAATCTTTGCACCAGATATTCAGTTATAATAATTCTTTTATTTTTAAATTTTATTAGCATCTATTTTGCAATACGTAATTACACTCATTGTGGGGAGCTGGCACATGCTCAGAATGCACCTTAATTGTTTTTTTCGCCTCTCCCCACCCCTCCAGCTCTTGGTCCTCTTCTCTTCTGCAAGAGAGATACCACCCTCACTCCTATTGTCTTTCATTTTGCTCCATAATTTATTTATGTTATAGATTTCTAACATTAGACAAAATATGCAATACTTCAGTATGGGTGTCTGATTTATTTCACTCCACAGTTTGGTCTCCAGGTGCCTCCATTTTTCTGCAAATGGCCAAAGTCTATACGTCTTTATGGCAGAGCAGCACTCCCTTGTGTGTATAGCAACAGTCTCTAGATTTTTCACAGATAGCTTTTATCAAGTTAATGAACTATCCTTCCCTTTCTAGGTTGGCAAGGGCTTTAATAGATGAATAAATGTTTGATTTTTTATCATGTGTTTCTGTTGCCTGCATTAGATAATGCTGTGATTTTTCCTCCTTGGGGTAATGCTTAATACTTGAACGCTAAATCACCCTTGCATTCTTGGAATGACAAGATGGTGTGTGAGGATGGAGTTCAATCATAGGTCGGTGCTACCTCTATACTTACCTCTGGGGAACAGGTGAAATCCCATACTGATCCTTGCCTAAGATGTCAAAGATGTGCATTCACTTGTGAGTTGTGCCCTGCTGCTTAAAGTCCAACCCTGGAGGCATGCCACACCATCTCATCTATATTACTTCTTGAAAATATGCATATTGATGGTTTGTAACTGGCCTAGCTACTTATTTAGACTGATGGTAGCTATGTGACCAGAGGGATGAGATGGCCCTCCTTCAATTTGTGCCTTGGCATCTCTGAGACCAAGGTCCCCCTTGTATATCAGATGTTGATCAAATGGTACTGTATTGCTCAGCCTCACGTTACTACAGTGCAGTACTCAAGATGATTAATTTATGAAGAGAAAAGGTTTCCTTAGTTCACAACTTACAGCTCCCAATCCAAGACTCACCAGCCCATTGGTTTGGCCTCTGATGATATTGAAAGAGGGCAATGGCAAAACACAAGTTGGAGTCAAAGCTCACATGATGGTCCAGGAAGCATGGAGGTAGAGGAAGGAAGAGGCTGGCCCCCCGCTGTCTCTTGGAGGGCGCAACCCCAATGGCCCAATGTCTTCACGGGCCTTAAAGGGAATGGCAGCCCCCGGCACCATGCCTCGTGAAATCTTAGCATTCTCCAGGTTTGAGCACAAGGTTACTCTGGGTTTATAGTGATAAGTGGAAATTATTTCTATTTGATTTTTCTGTTCTCCAGAAGAATTTGTTAAAGGTTGTTCTTCTTTGTCCCTTAAGTGTTTGGTAGAACCCACTATTGGAGACAGCTGGACCTGAAGTTCGTATGCAGAAAGGTTTTTAATTATGTGTTCTATTTCTTTAAATATTTTGCTACTAGAGTAGTATGGCTTTTATACCTCCTGGATGCATTCTAGAATGTTGCTTTTCTAGGATTTTTTTTTCATTTCATCTAAATTTTCTATTTATCATAAAGTTGTTGGTAGGCTCCCTTATATTTTAAATGGTCTGTAGAATTTTTAAGAACATCCTTGGGCTGGGGAGATAGCTCAGTAGAATAAGCATCTGCCTGGCAAGCACAGGGTCCTGAGTTCAATCCCTGGTACAACAAAAAAACAAAACAAAGAAATAAATAATCCCTATTTTTATTCCTGGGATTGGTTATTTCAGCCTTCACTTTTTTCCTTGATCAGACTTAGCATGGGTTTGCCAATTTTAATAGCATTCTTGGAAGATTTTTCAGTTGTCTTTTCTTTAGTGCATTTTATTCCTACCTAGGAGCTTTGTTCTTACCAACTCCTCTCTTTTACACTATTCCACCTAAATGTGTGCATTTCTTTGTGCTGGCAGGAAACCAGTCTTTAGACCCTTGTTTGCTAGCCTGCCTTCCTTCTTAACAGTATTTTTTAAGACTCCAGTTTTCACTCTAAATGCTTTGGTTGCATCTCAGAGTGACTTGATGTATCTATTATCATTCAGTTCAGAATATTCTCTGAGTTCCATCATGATTTCTCCTTAATCCGTGTGGTATTTACATGCACATTGTTTCATTCCTGGAGGACTAAGTCGATGTGCGATGTCTGAGCTGTCACTGTTACTGACTCCCACTGACTATGTTGTCTATGGTTTTAATGCTTTGAAACCCACCCATCTTGGCTTTCAGGTTCAGCACACAGTTTTGGAAAACACTCAGTTAAGAAATGTGTCCTCTTTGATTTTGCTTTCAGTATGTGATATATTGCAACTCAGTCAGTCACCTTTGTTAATCATGTTGCTCTGAAGTTCTACAATCTCAGTATTTTTTCCCCTTCTGCTTATTCTTTCGGTTACTGAGAAGTGGGTGTCAAGATTTTCCACTATGATTGTGGGATTGGCTCCTTCTCTTCTTAGCTTTGTCAGAGTGGGGACACATCTTGTGTTGTTGTGCATTCCAGGCAAAAGAGAGCTTGTGTCACCACAAAACATTCCTCTGGAGTTCATGATTGCAAGGTATTTCTTGCTCCCAGGCATTTATTTTCGGGACTTTTGGATCTTTATGTGACAGTTCATCTTGATTGTTAATTTGAGTTGAGAAATGACAAGGGAATTAGTAAATCATGCTTTTCAACACTTTTTGTTTTAATGTGAGTAGATAGTAATAAAGAAAGTATAAAAAGCACTCTTTTTATTTCTATTATGAAACAAAATTTCATAAAATAATTCATTTTGTAAGAAAGAATAAAGTATGCCCCTCTCTCTGTCTCTGTTGTCTGTCCTCTATCTCTCTCTCCTCTGCCTGTCTCTGTCCCTGTCTGTCTCTTTCTCCCTTTCTCTATTCTCTTCTCTCTTCTTCTTCTTTCTTCTCCTCCTCTTCCTTTCTCTTTCTCTTCTCCTCTCCTCTCCCTTCTCTCCTCTCCTCTCCTCTCTTCTCCTCTCCTCTCCTCTCCTCTTCTCCTCACCTTTCTTCTTTGTTTTTCCAGAGATAATTGGCATGTGGGACAGCACACTGAGGTGGACATGGGTGGCTGTGGGCAGGGAGGAGGAAGGCCTCCCACGCATGTTCTTCTCTCTCTCTCTCTCTCTCTCTCTGTCTCTCTCTCCCCTCCCCTCCCTTCCTCTTCCTTCTCATCCTCCTCCTTCTCCTCTTCTCCCCTCCCCTCCCTTCCTCCCTGCCCTCCCTCCCTTTTCCATCTCCTGCTTCCACCTGGACCTTCCCTCAGGCATTCAGCAATGGAACCAGCTTCAGTAGACCAGAACTGTGAGCCAATATAAAGCTTTCCTAGGTTATTTCAGGTGTTTTGTCAGGGACAAAAAGCTGACCAGTATACTTTATCTCAGAGGTTTGGTTTCTTTTTGTTTTGCAGCATGTACTTAGGTTTGGTGTTAATACCTAGTCTGAAAACTTTTCCACTTTATTTGGGATATTTACTTTTTCTATAATGTAGCTTCTGTTATCTTGTGATTTATGTGTACTATCTTTCTAAAAATTTATTTCACCCTTGGATGTTGTTTTTTTCTCTCTATTTTCTACTGGATTGATTTTATTACTATGATAGTTGTCTTTGGAAGCAGAAACCAGTTCTAATTTGTTCCCACCTGAAAAGCAGCATCATTTCAGCAATGTAGAAAATCTTCATGACATTGGGTAAAAGGTTTTTCATTTCACAATATATGTTGCACTTTTTGGGCTTTATTCATGGGCAAAAGGACAAAAGAGAGAAAAAGAGGAGAAAAAAACAGATACTCTTTTCTAACTAAGATAATTGTACCACTACTTTCTTTTGGTTTATTGAAAGGAGCAGTTAATGCCCAATACTTGGATCAATTTTGCATACTTCTATCTGGTAATCTGAACCACTACTTTGAAGATAATAATATGCAATATAACAACCATTGTTAGCTTCTTATCATCTTGTTTTGAAATTCTGTATTATTTTTATTTTTTATCCTTTTTAAAAAATCTTGTTTCCAATTAGTTAAGTAATACATACCTATACACACACACACACACACACACACACACACACACATATATATATATATATATATATATATATATATATATATATATATATATATATATATACAGGATTGGTCCTGGCTTAAAAGTAAAAAGTGAAGTAAAGGGATGAAGAGAATGGAGAAGCTTCTTGCAGTGGGTAGGAGCTGGTGTCTGCAGGTTAGAGCTGCTCCTCAATTTTAAGTTCAGGACACAACAGAAGGTTCGAGAGTTGGTGGCCAAGAGCGGGCATTTCCCCAAGATCAGGACTTAATTTAGGTTTCAGAGGCATCCACGATCTTCCAGGGGCCAAGAGTGAACCAGTCAGCCGAGCTTTATGTAGGATGGAGAGCAGTTTTCAGCCTCAGTGTTTCAAACACATTTTAAATATTTTACATCTTTTTTTTCTGCCTAGTAAATTAGTAAAGAAGGCAATTCCACTGTCTAGGATAGTATATAAGGTGGAGTCTGAGATTGGATATTAATTTCTGTGATGTGAGTTTTCAAGACAGTGAGATCAGAGTTTAGTTAACAAAGTCTGAAAATGGTTTTACATAGTTAAATTCAATAAGAATTATCAGAGGGATGAAGAGGATCAACATCCACGACATGCATTAATGAAAATGAAACATGTGAGCCCTCCAATGTAGGCATATGTTTTTAAATTTAATACTCTTCAAATCTGCAGAAAGATCATCAAGAGTATTAGTGTTTATTCATTTTGAATCCTACACTGTGCTAGTACTAAAAGTACAAAGTTAAATAAAACATACCGCTTTGTTTCTGGAGTTAGGAAGATACAGGTATCAGGTAATATGAAATATGGTAAGAAACACCTCATAGAGAGAAGTATGTGTTATTCTGGGGGAGAAAAGAAGGAATATTAAACATAATCTACCCCGGGAACTAAGAAAATGCTTTCTGAGCTGTCACTATGGAGATGTAACTTACCCCTCCCTGCTTTCCTTGGGGGTCCAAGCAGGATCAATTATTCTGTTATTAGTGTTTTGGTAACACTTTGCCAACCTCATCAACCACATCAGTTTTTATACTTTCATGTCTCTCTCTCTCTCTGTCTCTCTCTCTATCTCTCTTTCTCTCTCTCTCTCTCCACTAGGGACATGGGCTTGACTCCCCCATCCAAGTTTTTCCATTATCCGTCGCAGGCCAAGGAATCAAAAGTTGGAAAGAGGACCGACCAAACAGCTCAGCGGATTAAAGAGCCTGGAGGCAGGCCCAGGGGCTGGGGGTTTGATCCCTGGGCCTGCTGTGCTGGCTCCGCCCCTGGGGCATGCTGAGATGGCAATTGAGACTGGTCATGGTGGTGTGCACCTGTAATCCTAGAGCTTGGGAGGCTCTAAACAGGCAAGATTACTATGAGTCTGATTAAGTAGTAAGAACCTGAACACCCTATTGACCCTTCCTTAAAATACACACACAAAAAAAGTTGGAAAGTCTCCAAACTTTGAGCTCCACCCGAGGTTCACTGTAGTGCACTGTATGACCCACTAGTGGGCTGGTTATGAGGACTACAGTATTTCAGGGAGCTATTTTCATTGAGTTAAACTGCTCGTTGTGGCAGCTCTTCCCAGTAGAAGGAAGACCTGACCCAGCCTCTACCTTGGGCAAGGCCCTGCACCTGCCCGAGCCTCAGCAGCAGCATCTGTAAAACGGACAGTGACAGCCGACCCCAGTGGCCACCTGAACCCCTGAGCTGGTGTGCCAACACAGCGAGGCAAAGTGTGAATGAGCTGTCCCAAGGGAGCTGACGCACTCCACTCTAGGTCTAGCGGCATCAGTTTGCTTTTTTTCCACCAGCCGACCCTCCTGCCTCCTTCCTGGGGAGCACTCAATTTATATAGAAAGCAGCCACCACTGTCTGCCACGTATATTTTTAGTGTCTTGGGTGGTATTCCTTTCAGTATCACACATTATCTCCCCCCTTCGTTCTCACTAAATAAATGCTCGTGCCCCCCCCTCCCCAGGCCCCACCACCACCAATGGCTTCCATCTGAGCTGGGCTAGGCAGGTCAGCTGCTTGGCTCACTCACTGACATCCGCCCAGACTCTGCAGCAGCTCTTCAGAAGAGGCTTTAAGACAGCGCCCACTGGCTGAGCCGCTGCAGGGTGCAGGGGCTGCGCTCAGGCTCCACTCCCTTTGCTCACGTCTCAGAGCAATGTTGTGCCTCTGGGTTATGCACAAGGAAGCCAAGGCTGAGATGTCAGGAACTCATCGAAGGAAGATCTCTTTGATTCCACCAGTTCGTTCAATGCGTGCCCCTGCAGGAAGAAGCCACCTTGTCCTGGCGCGCTAGGTGCTTTGAGAACAGAGCACACAAGACAGACGGAAAAACAAGCGACTGGCTTAAGTCAAGTGCCCTTGCGCAGGAAGGCCGGTGCTCGAGCAGGGCACTGGCAGTTCACTGGCAGTTTGGGGGGGCGAAGACTTAGTCCTTGCCATGAGCCAGGAAGATCCAGGCGGTGCTTTGAGTGGGCACTGGACTTTCCCTACATCCGAATCCCGCCCCCGCGCCCCGCACATCATAGACCACAGCTGGCCTGCTTCTCACCACCTTTTGGCCTAACGCCTGCTCAGGTCTGTGTCCCGGGCACGCTGTCTGCACACGTGACCTACCGCTCGAACTCGGCCTGTCTTTCTTTCTTTCTTTCTTTCTTTCTTTCTTTCTTTCTTTCTTTCTTTCTTTCTTTCTTTCTTTCTTTCTTTCTTTCTTTCTTTCTTTCGCTCTCTCTCTCTCTCTCTCGCTCTCTCTCTCTCTTTCTTTGTATTTTAGGGAAAAGGTCTATAGGGTGTACACATTCTCACCGCTAGAGTGAACTCATAGTGATCCGCCTGTTCGTAGCCTCCCAAGAGCTGGGATTACAGGTACGCACCACCACACCCAGTCTCAATTGCACTCTCAGTGCGCCTTGGGGGTGGGGCCGGCACGGCAGGCCCAGGATCGAAGGCCTGTCTTCTTTTCATACATCTTGTTCATAGGGCCTCGATGTGTCCTCCTTACAGTGCCCTTCGTCTATACAGTACTGTAACCATTGCCACTTGTGCTGTACAGTGCCGTGCTGCAGTGTTACATTGAGTTACACATTACAGGACTGCACGGAAGAGTTACACAAATAAAAGCAAAGTAATCAAGCTGGAGTCTGTTTTTACCATTTTTCTGTTCTGAATACTGAAATGTACATAATGTATACAATTCATTAGCTACCACTTCACCTAATGACTTCATGGAGGGGATGGAGACCTATTGCTAAACAATGTGTGTCTGTAATTGCTTGGCTGTTTAAACCTACCATGCTGCCCCTTTTGTGCCAAGGTGCATTGCTTTTCAAGTAACAGCTAAAATGACATCATTCAAAAAACGTTTTAATTTCCTTTATAATAGTAGTAGTAGTAGTATTACTATTCTTACTCTTTATAGGGATTGAATGTTGAGTCTCACAAAAGCCACCCAAGCACTCTTTGTCCGAGCTCCATCCTCAGCCCTTTCTGCATTTTCATCACCGAAGGAACCCAGTATGTAGAGAACCTCTGGATAAACCTACATATTTATAGCTAATCTTAAAGTCTATTTAAGGCAACTTAAGAAAAGCCTATAGGTTCATGCCATTATCTTAGCAACTGAAGGAAAAATGCCCGCAAATTGCTAGGTGGGTGCATCTAAAGCTAGAAATGTGGAAATTTCCACGGGCCAGGATCCTCTGACCAAGACCTTTCCACACCAGGCACAATCCCTGAGGGCCACGGATGGCAGGGGCTGGACCCCAAATCCAGTCGTCTTTTAATGGTGGTTTTTTTCCCATTGCTTTGTGAAAGTGCCTTGAAAGAAAAATTAATGCTGTTACCCAAGTACACAGGCCTGAGAATTGCCCTCCAGAAATATTTAAATAAATTAATCTGCTAAGCTGTTGTAAATGCAGTGTAATTCAGTGGCATTCTCTCTCCCATGCATGAGTTCTGAAGAGGCTAAGGGTGCATTTGCTTCCACTTTGGAAGAAGGTTTTGTAAAGTTCCTCAGCTGCTCCCCATGGATGGGTGGATTTATGGAAGGCTAATCCGGATGAAGACAGCATTACAACATAAAATGCATCATTAATACTTTAAAACCCAGTATGATTTATATTTATATAAATAACATAAAAGAAGCCAATTAAGCCAAAGTCAGTGGAGTGTAAATAACATAAAAACTTATTGTTCTGTGAGCTGCTGAAAATAAACTAATAATGAAAGTATTTATCATAAGTCTGGAAACAAGCAGGTAAGAGTGGGTTAGGCAGGCCGCACTGGGTAGTGGTTATCCCCCTCTACCTTTGAACGTGGACCCAACATTTTCATCTGGCTCACATCCACTTAAAATGTGACATTTCATCTGAAACCTACCTTTCGCCCATTTGAGTAATTAATAATTTAAGTGTAACAAGGACATCTTGATCCAAACACTTTGTAATCTGACTAGGAGGATATTTAAAATTCATTACAGTACATTAAACTTGCAGCTAACAGTTAGCTTCATTGCAAAATAAATAAATAGCCAATCTGCTTTGATAAGCAAAAATTCTGATAAAATCAGCAAAACACCAATTAAAATGTGAAAAATGTCACCTGCCGTAGTTATTCTAATGGAACGCGTGGACTTAGAGGAGGAAACTGATTCAATGTTTGTCTTCTTACCAGCTGGGGCTATGAAATGTAAATCGTTTCACTTTTTGCTAGCACTCTAGCCAGCAGTCCCAGTCTTGGTGCTAAGGGGGAAGGGCTTATGGCATTGCATAACATGGCCTTCTGGGGGCTCCTGTTGGATTCCCTCCTTTCTCTGGCAATTCATTGTGTTCTTAAGACTTTTTACCCTTCCTCTTGAGGAGAACTCTGAAGCCACCGAGGGCAATCTCCACACTCCTTCCCCACATGAGGGTAACTGTCCTGCCTCAGGGTGGCACTTTTGGAAGCAGCGTGACACTTTGTCTCACTTCATGTCTGTCCATCGTTACTCAGACGTTTGTCACAGAATGGCGAACTAAAGTTCAGAATTCAGAAAAAAAAAATCTCTTAACAGTTCATTAGATTATCACAGGTCCTGTTTGTAGAATCTTTGTAAAAAAAAATAAATAAATAAAGTGAAGAACCAAAAATAGAATTGCTTTGAATTGCAAGAAGGTTTTTCCCTCCTCTTCCTTTTCCTTCTAGGTAGGCAGTTTCTTTGTGACAGAAACCATGAATTCATTTCTAACAAGCACTGTGGAATCTCTGTCAGTTCTAGCCACTTCAGAAATCAGTAACAGGAAAGAAATGTGCAAGACTGAAAACAGCTGTGCTGTGTCGTGGGCCCACTGTGTCGCGGGCCCTGTTTTCTTCTTTTGAGTTTCCTCAAAATCTTGCTTTCTCACCTTTTCAATAATTAGACGTAATAGACATTTGAGAAGAAATGTTTATGTTGAAGTCCTCAGCATGGAGCCTGGCCCATGCTGTCCAATTAGGGAACAGAGCCTATGTTTAAGCAAATCCACAACCCAAAACCAGCAAAACTAAACTTGAAAGTCTCAGGGCAACTCATTAGGAATTTAAAATGAAATGAAATAGCAATTTGAGTGAACTCAAAGCTACTAATTGTTTGGGAGTGTTGTCCAATTACTGCCTTTATGTTTCGCATCTTCAGATGATACGCTTCTTGTTTAGGAGGGTCCAGTTAGTAATAAGGAGTGGACTGATTCACCTGCCAATTGGAGGAGGTCTGCAGATTTGGCTTGTCATACACACTGCAATCCCCAACCTTGAACACAGCCACGTGATTTTAAGACTGTGTTTATGTTCCCAATCTTCCAATAGGGAGACACGTACCTATGCAACTGGTCACCCAGTTCCACGTGCTGAAAAAACACAAGGTGTAGAGAAAGCAACAAAGCCCTTGAAGCACACATTAGCTGAGATTGCAGTGGGGTCCTTGACGAATCTCACTTCCCTATCTTTGTAATGTGAGGTGACATGCTTGTTCGACAGGGCCACTGTGAAGTGCAGACGGTCGTAAGTGGAAAGAGCACAGGCTAACCCTGATACATAGAAACCACTCCATAAATGCCACACACCCTCATTAGACACCACCCGGCCTCTCTGTAGGACAGCACCAGGCAAGGCAGTAGGACGCAAGGTCTTGGTCATCAAAACAGTTATCAGATTCAGAAAGCAAAACTGCAGGATGAACTATTTGGGACATTAAAAATTACTCAGGTTTTATCTGAAATTCAAATTAAACAGGGGATCCTATACTATCAGCTGAAAACTTAGCACTTCAGTTTTGTTTTGTTAGTCCATTGGAAACCAGGCAAAGGGAAGACCAGAAGGAAAATTTTTGGATTGTTGCCTTGACTTTCCCCTTGGTTTTGGGCATAGTGACAGAAACTTTCCACTGCCACTCTGGCTGTCCTTGGGCTGTCATGACACATAATCAACATCACTCGTGCTGGCTGATCGTTCAGAGGTTGTGACGCTGCCTTGTTTATAGCACCTTCAACTCCACAGACATTTTTAGTTGACTAATTCACTGTTTTATACCAGGCAGGGGGCGGGCAAGAAATCATTCAAACTAAACGCTACTGAAGTTCAGTTACTTGGGTGGAAAACAGCAGATGAATTGATCATTACAAATGGTCCGAAGTCTGAATGATTCTTTTTCCACTTCAACTAAATCTATTGAGCACACCCAAATAATTTAAAAGTGCTGAAAATAAGCAGTATTGGGGATTAATGAAAGCAATATATTCACTCTGTTGCATTTATTATTTTTAAATTATAGTACTCCTGCTTGAAGAAATGCAATGAGGTTGAAATGAAGCAATTTTGTTGTTAAATATTGTCATTTACAATAAAATGTGCGAGACTCTGGAGATGAAATTGCATAAGTGTTGCTGTTTTCTGTTTATCCTTAGTTATTTGCAAGTGAACATAGAAGAAAAACAGTGAAAATAAGAAAGTCCTGTATCAGAATGACCCAGAAATGTTGAGATGAGGTCTCAGAACCCCCCACAGAAGTTCCTCCTGGGTTTGACCTGGAACAGCTCTTCCTGCTTAGGGCTCAGCTATAACTGAACCCCTCAAAGACAGATTAGGGTCATGGGAAACTTTGGTCTTCCAGTCAGAGAGAACCAGACATTAGCAGGTCCCTTGGGGCCTAGAACTTACTTTGAAGACAAGGAGACAAACAAACAATAAAAGAACTTTATGGTGAGAAATGGAGGGAAATTTGGCTGTGTGACTTCAGGCCACTTACACACTGTCTCTGAGTCCAGTTTCCTCATTTGAAAAGTGGAAGATACCAACTGCCTCCCAGGGCTCTCCTGAGGTCTAGAAACATTATGCAAAGGGTATAATGGTGGCCATAACTGCTTTTATTCCACTTGTTTCCGCTATCATTCTCCTTCTCTATCTCATTAGAAATGAAAATTAGCAAAGGTAGAGTTGCCTGATAAAGCACTGGATGTCCATGTACGTTTTCATTTTTTTAAAATGTATTTAGTACAGGGTCTCCAGGGTCTCACTACACAGCCTGGACTCGTACTGATCCTCCTGTGTTCAGCCTCCCAAGCACTGGGATTACAGGACCACACCAACATGTCCAGTCTCAATCACCATCTCAGGGCACCCCAGGGGCAGGGCTGGCGCAGCATGCTGGGGATCGAATCCTGGTCGTTGTACCTGGCTAAGTAGGCACGTTAGTGCAACGACTGAGCTATGTGGACAGCCCTACATTTGAATTTCAGATAAACAATGAATAGATATTCGTATGCATGTGTTTTGTGTATCATACGCTTAAATTAATGAATACTTTCTCCATCTAAAGATGCCCCACTCAATATGTGGGACAAATATAAGAAGATCAGGTGCAGGGAGGGAGAGACATTTCCACACTAAAATGTTACCCTTGCTTACCTGAAATTCAAACATAACTGAGTGTGTTATATGAAGTTATCCTCTGTATATGATAGTTGTAAGCCAAAGGTCCCTTCAGGAATCCTGGTGTAATGAGATCCTTCTGCGACAAGTTCTCCTGTCATATTCATTTTTCTGTAACGTTTTAAGTGTTTGATTGATTCATTTCACTTTGAAATTTGTGTGGGAGCAGATCTTACTTAAGGTGCCTCGGCGCTGCTATCTTCAGGCAGCCGCATAGGCCTCAGAGGAGGGTTCTGAGCATGCGTGGTCGCTGAAGCATGCCTGAGGCCTTTAAACGGGCTGGGAAATGACAGCCACCTTTGTGGGCCATCGAGAGGGCTGTGCTGAAGTGGATGGGGATGCAGTTTAGAGCTGAGGACAGGAAAGGGGTATAAAAGAGGAAGGTATTATTGTTCATTCGTGCTTTCTACGAGCACTGGCACCAGACAGGTGCTGTCCGAGGTGCTGGGAGGACAGCAGCAACTTCGTGGGGTGGGAAGTTCTGTGGGCACATACTCGGTCCATAGTGAACCGGCTTTCTCAAGGTGGAGAAGATGTGGTGAAAGGCAGAAAGGAAAAGTGGGTGTGGAGTGAGAAGGGGCCTTCTGCAGTGGGGCCGCTTAGGAAGGAAAGGGATATTGTGATGTGTAAAGTCAGAGTCCAGAGAGGGAAGAACAACCCGGAGAGAGGCAACGGGTGTGCGTCCTTCTGCAAAGACTCCTCGGGGAAACCCAGCCCACCTGAGAACTCTGGCCTGTCATGGACCACGGCCTCTCGCGGACCATGGCCTCTCGCGGACCGTGGCCTCTCGTCTGCAACCCCATTGTGGTACCAGCTTGCAAAACTTCCCTGGTGCCCTCTTTTGGAGCCTGGACTTAGGGGGAGCCAACTCTCCACGCTGCAGTGGCTGCCGGTGCCCAGCTCTGCCCACATTCAGGTGACACAGCATGGGCACCTGTCCAGTGCATCATTGCAGGATCTTGCCACAGGCACAAAGCCTGAGCAGTAGGTGGTAGTCTCTGCCTACACCTGCATCTTCAAGATTTCTGCCTACTTTCTCATCCAGTAGCTTTAATGTGTCTGTTTTAATATTTACATCTCTGATCCATTTTTGCTTCAGTTACATGCAAGGTGACAGACATAGATCTAGTTTTAATCTTCAACATGTGGAAAAAGTTTTCCCAACAACATTTATTAAAATGACTATCTTCCAGTGAACATGTTTGGCTCCTTTGTCCAAGATCAGGTGACCGAGTGTGTTCAAGGGTGTCTCTGCATCCTCTATTCTGCTCCACTGATCCTCAGGCCTGCTTTCTCCCTCCTAACACCATGCCGATTTTATCATAGTACCTTTGTAATAAAACGTCAGGTCTTCTGTTGTGCTGCCTCCAGCCTTGCCTTGGTTTCCCAGGACTGCTTTCGCTATTCTAGGTCTCTCCTGTTCCATGTGAACTTTAGGAATGTTTTCTCTAGATCTGTGACATATGCTAATGGTATTTCAACTGGCATTACCTTAAATTTGCTTGGCAGTTTTGCAAGGAGAGCCAGTTTCCTTATGTTGGTTCTTCCTATCCAAGAGCAAGGAATATCTTTCCATTTTCTGAAGTCCCCTTTGATTTCCTTTCTTAGGGTACTGTGATTTTCACCATACAGATCTCTATGTCCATTGTTAGTTTGATTCCTAACAATCTAGCACGTCATTGTGTAGCGCTATTGTCAAGGGTGTGCTTTCCTAACTTCTCTGTGACTTTGTTGCTCATGTGCTCTCCCATGTTTAAAAAATCACCAACAGAGTGAAGAACCAACCCACAGAGTGGGGGAAAATTACAGCTTGTCATTCCTCATACGAAGGACTTATATCCAGAACAAATAAAGAATTGAAAAGAATTGACCCCCTCCATTCAAGAATCAAATCCAATAAAAGGCATCTGAGATAAGAGTGCTGAATCTAACCACTGGACCACCAGGGAGCATCAGGCATCTGAGATGAATACACACGAGAGAGAAATACAAATGGCAAATAAATACATGAAAAGTAGTTCAACATCTTTGGACATTCAAGAGATGCGAATTAAAACAGCAACGAGATTCCATCCACTTCGGTAAGAATGGCTATCACCAAGGAATCAACTGATAACAAATTCTGGTTTAGCTGTTGGGTAGAAGGAACCCTTCTTGCACTGTTGGTGGGACTGTAGACCAGTGCAATCATTGTAGAAATCAACATGTAGATTACTTTAAAAACTAGGATTGGAGGTCTCATTCAACCAGCTTTCCCTTCTGGGTATCTCCCCAGAAGGACTGAAAGCAACATAGCACAGCAATCCATCCATGTGCACCCATGTTTATGGCAGCACAATTCAGAACAGCTAAATCTCGGAAACAACCCAAATGCCCATCAGCTGCAGAATGGGTAAAACAGATGCTGTCTTTTTTTATACAGTGGAGTACTACTCAGCCATAAGGAAGGGTTAACTTGAAACTTTAATAGGATGCAGCACAAGACCATATTATAAGTGAACCAGACCCATGTGTATAAATGCTGCATTGGCTCACCAGTATGAGAAACTGAAAGTGTAAGTAAGATCCAAAATGTACAATAGATATTCTAAACTGGGAAGAAGCTGTTGAAAAGAGAAATTGTAATGGGGACAGGGGCAAGGAAGAAAGGGAAAAAGAAAAAATACATACACGATAGTTAAGATATATAGCCAAGGGCCAGTGAGATAGCTCAGTGGACTAAGTGCCTGCTTAGGCAAGCACAGGAACCAGAGTTCGATCCCCTGTCCCACATGCTGCCCTGGCCCTCACCCCTGGGCATGCTGTGTCGGCCACTGAGTCTGGGCATGATGGCGCATGCCTATCGTCCAG
Source organism: Ctenomys sociabilis (assembly GCA_004027165.1). NCBI lineage: Eukaryota > Metazoa > Chordata > Mammalia > Rodentia > Ctenomyidae > Ctenomys > Ctenomys sociabilis. The sequence continues at coordinate 8,088 of PVKA01002550.1, read as the reverse complement.
TGCTGGGGAGGCTGAGACAGGAGGAACACCACGAGTCTGAGCTGCATGGTGAGATCCTGTACCAAATACATATATATATATTTTTTTCTTCTCTTAGTTCATTGAAAAGGAAGTTTTTTGCGAATATTACTTGGACAAGATAGCATGCCTAGGTCTTGAATACTGAATAACTACTACAAAGACAATAATACACAATGTATTAATTAATGTAACCCTCCTACTAACCTGTTTTGAAAGTTGGTTTTATTGTTATTTTTACTTTTTTCTCTTTAAAATAAAAAACATTAAGGAAGGCCAACATCCACGAGTGAATGTGTTAGTATCTTTGCATTCAGTGCTACAAGGGCTTCTCAGTTCTAACATCTCATCAGTCCACTCAATGAATAGTTCAATACTTTGATGGTGGGCAGCACAGATCCCAAAACACTGGTTCTGCAGCTCCTGCCATGGTTGGTCTTGGCACCCCAGCACGCTGCAGCACAGAGCCTTCCTCCAGTTTCTGCAAGGTGGGTAGAAGCAGCTGCGGATGCGAGACACTGATTCGTTGGGCTTTGTGTCTGTCCACTTTTGGCTGTCTTCACTGAGGCTTCTGAGCCATTTCTATGCTGCTGGCAATGCAGGAGCCCACCAGAGAGGGAACGGTTCAGGCTAGAAGCTCTGCACACTGAACCCGTGGGCACCTGCCATGAAGAGGGCAAAGGCAGCAAGCACATTGCCAAGCCTCGGGAGCAGCAACATGCTGAGGTGGGTATTAAGTGACTCCTGAGCACCCATGTGCAAAAGCACTGTCCCAGGTTGCCCTGCTGGGAGGCTGGGGACACTCTGAGAAGCAGGGGCTCTTGGGAGGCCTGAAGTCACTGGCAGCATGAGCTGTGGGACCCTCGCCCCTCCAGTTTTCTACCTGGCCATGAGGCCAGGGCTCTTCTCTGCTACCCAGCCCCACCATGGTGCCAGCCAATTACAGGCTGAAACCATTTGGACTGTGAGCTAGCACAAGCACTTCCTTGTTAGAAAGTGATCATCCAGGGCGTTCCACTCTAGTGACAGAAACCAAGCGCATCATGCCATCTTTCATCAGGTGTTCTGGTTTTCATGTGGACCCCTGCTAGAACCCCACATGCTCCCAGGTTGGCTGGACCACATGTGTGATCCTCATCATGGATTAGTGCAGAGATGAGCTGGTGACGCTGGCAGGTGAAGCCTGGTTGGGAAGGTGGGTAGCTGGACCCAGGAGGGCTCCCTCCTGCCCTTCGCCCTTCTTCTCTCTCTGCTTCCTCTCTGCCGTGCCATGAGCTGTTTATCCTCTGCTGTGTTGTCCCAACTTGGGGCCAGCCAGCTCTGGAGTAAACCTCTACAAACTATGACCCCCACTCAACCTCTCTAACTTGTGAGCACCAGATATTTCATCTCCATGATGAAATAGGTGGCAGGTAAAGCCTCCTGCTCCTTCAGCTAATATCTACCCCCTGACCCTGCTAGCAAAGACTGGCATTTTCCAACAAATGACTACATCTTCCATTTCTCCATATTGAAATCCTTGTGATCCATGTGTCTGGCATGCTGCAACCAGGATCTAGCTGCAACTCTTAAAATGACCAATAACAATAGTAATAGTAATAATAATAGTAATAATAAAACTTTAAATCTGATCTGTGGGACTGGCTTTATCTGGGAGATCTTGCTTACAAACATGGCATTAGCCTGCATGTTTATCCAGCAGAAGGGGCTGCTGCTAAGCACCCACTATCCAGTGTAACCACCTACCTTTAAAAACTTCAGCCTCAGGGCCGGGGAGATGGCTCAGTGGAATACACTTCCCTGGCAAGTGCAAGGGTCTGGGTTCAATCCCTGGTTCTGAAAAAAAAAAAAAAAAAAAAAACAACTTCAAGCTCAAGGTCCAAGTGCTCTTGAGCATTTTATTTGGAGACAGTGGAAAACAATCCCTTGTCCCAGAACTTCTTTCCACCTCACGATAAAAATCAGGCACAGAACATCAGACCAGCGGCAGTACTGCTCCCTCCTCCTCCTCCAAGAGGCATGGAATATAGAAGGGCTGCTTCCTAAAAGCAAACACCATGGAAAAATGCATTTATTAGTAAAGAAAAATAAAGTCTCTCCTCCACGCCGCTCAGTTATCCTGTTCATCCCTTAATGGTCCAACATTCATAAAAGGCCAAAGGACTCTGACCTTGACAGGCTAACTGAGCAGCGAAAGGCAATCATGTGTGCAAGGCTGTCACCCACCCCACAAATTATGATAAAATATACCTCAGGACTGGAAAAAAGAGTTGCATATCTCCAGTGACACCCACAGGAGTGTGCTTGAGGATTTGAATAGGATGCAATTTATTTCGCACTCTCACGCTTTATGGGTATCATCAAGGGTTCTGTCTTCGGAGACTGAAGGTGATGTCCTGATGGGCTCTGGTCGCATTGCCTTCCCACTTGGAAATGATCGCCTGTTCTTCTTCTAATTTCCCCTCCTTAGTCCCTGCCATTGTCCCCATTTACAAGGCAACCGTTTTTGTGAAGAAAAGGAGGAGAAAAATAAAACAAATCCACATGAGACCAAGGGCACAACCCAACAGATCCCAACCCCGTGTAATATCAAAATGAATGATTATCTGGCTAATTAGTGAAATAAATAATAATAATTGCCTGTCCCTCCTCATTAGAGCACTTAATAGCAAATGGAATCCCAGTGCCAAGTTCCAGTAAGCGGGCGTCACAGCAGATGACTCGGTCCTGGGTTGAGAGAAAGGGACACATCTCTATGTGGCAGACCTTCCCAAGCTCACCCTAAAGCCAGGAGAGCCCCGAGTGGGGCCTCTGGGATCCACAGGAGAGGTCAGCAGATTTGGCACATCCAGCAGATATTCTTGCCTTCTTTCCTGCTGAAGAGTTACCACACGTCCCAAACATGCACGAAGACAGACCATGCCCTTGGTGCAAACCTCTGAGGCCAGAACGTGCATGAAAGCATTCTCCCTGTTCAAAGCTTGTCCAGGAATGTCCCTTCCTTTAAAGCTCCCCAGGCTGTCCTCAGACTTGTGGCCCTCTTGCCTCAGCCTCTTGAGTGGCTGGAATTATAGGTGTGTGCCCACATGCTGGCCTGTGCAGCGTGGTTTACTGGGGCTTCCTGTTCAAGCTGCCAGCTCTAAGCCACCCACAGCCACAGAAGCTCCAGTCTTGAGCTCAGCCAGGGTCTGCTTGCTCGTCTGAAGACCTGGGGGCTTCCTGTCCATCCACAACTAAGGAAGCCCCGTAGCAGCCAGTGGCTGGTGAGATGGGCAGTGCAGCCAAACAAAGCGTGCCTTTGACAGGCATGAAAGTTGTAGTAGAAGATAAAGAGGCAGCAGCAGGAAACCTCACCAGATGACCCTGTTGCAGAACTTGGCCCCAGTGCTCCCTACAAAGGCTGCTCTTGTACTGGCCTTCCCGTGACATCCTGCACTGGTACAGAACCTCACTGCTCCTCTGCTCCCTCTCCAGATAAATGAATTAATTAGCAGGGAGCACATCCAATCAGCTTCTAATTAGGGACAGCTTTGGGGTGTCCGCTCTCCACGGGATGTCCAAGCTGAACCTGAACACGAGGCATTCCCACCACTCAGGCACCATCTCACGAAGCTCCTGTTACTTGACTCTCAAATCATCTTCAGCAGTCTTCTTCCAGTGCCTTGAAGTTTACTGGGGTTGGGATACCAGCAGGAAGTAGGAATAACAGCTCCTGGGCTCTGAGTAACACTTCCAAATGTGCTTGGCCTGTCATGCAGCGTCTCCCCCTGGGATGCCTTTACCCAGGGCAGGGACTCCCTCACGAGCTCTGCTGCCATGTTCTTAGCACAGGCTCAGCAGATCATCTGCAGCCTGAAGGACTCACCTGCAAACCTCCAGGAAGTAGGACACTGCGCCACACTGCAGCGCCACGGAGGGGTCTGGTAGGACCTCAGATGAGGCAGACGAGCTGCTTGAGGAGAAAGAGGAGGAAGCCCGAATCCCAAGAGCAGAGCCCTCTAGAGCAGCAGGGTTCTTACCAGGCCAGTGGCTCAACAAGCTCTCATGTGGCTGAGTTCCCACAGTTGCCATCAGGCCTGAGAGCTGATTCTTTCTGAGGACCACAGAGGGTTGTAGTTCTGATTGAAGTTAGAAGATAAAAATGACCATAACTATAGTAAACACAGTCACAGGCATTTAACAGTGTTGTGGTCAACTGGCTCCATACGGACAGTAGCCCAGAAGGGTGCATCACGGGGTAATATGGCTTGTGAAGCTAAGTATGCTGTGATAGTCATGCAGGGACCAAGTCACCTAATGATACAGTTCTCAAAATGTGTCCCCATCATTGTTAAAAGCAGCATATAACCGTATATAATAACGAATCCACAATACACTGAGTTATACTCATTTTTCTCTCAACACAGTTATAAAATATACATTAAATACCTTTTCAATACAAGGAGGCCTTGAAGACAAAAGTACCTAAGGCTCTCCAAGATCATAATGCAGGTCTGGTTCATGTCAAGTTACAGGCAAGCCGGGAGGGGTGCAGGTGACAATACCTACAACTCAGGGAGCCCTTGCTATATGGGAGGTGCTTAGGAGAAGCCATGCACACCTCAACCTCTCTGGTCCTATGACCCAGGAAGGTAGGAACAACTCCCATTCTAGTGAATTAAGGTAGAACAGACCTATGTCCCCCCAAATTATACAGAGACAGCTGCATGCCACCCAGAGGACAGCCACTGTCTTGGTTACTTTTCTCTCCCTGCTGAAACAAAATAGCTGAGTCAGGGTGGCACACAGCAGAGGGCAGCCGTTCATGGTGGCAGAAAACAGCAAAAGCAGCCAGAGCAAAAAGGGAGGCACGGCAGAGCACAAGCCACTCTCCCTCCCTTACTGTATGCAGGTTGCCTGTCCCAGGGCGGGTGCAGCACTCACACCCACAGTCCCACATTGAATCACAGATCAGTCATGAATTCTAGAAGCTGCCCCAACCGCATAGGCTCTGGGGGCCGGGGGGCATCTAGACACACAGCTTTCCAGCCTCATGTCTAGGTATTATTATACCAGAGCTGAAACACTTAAGGACTAGTTGGTTTCCCCCAAATTATTTAATTTTCTGTGATGAAATGCCAATTTTATGTATTTCTTACCAGTTACAGGCCAAAGTCCTTGTCCAAAATGAAAGTACAAAATTAAAAAAAAAAAAATCAAGTTGCAAATCTACAAACATTCATTCCTGTGGAATCACAGTGCAGCAGCTGCCCCTTAGCTAAGGCGACAAGGAAGGTTCAGAGCCGGTGCCCTTGTCTGCGTGTATCTCAGCTCTCAAAGGGCACAGGCTCTGCAGAATCCTGGGCCCTGGCAGCACACACGGGACCATGCTGGGGAGCAGCGGAGCCACGCTTGGCTTCCACAGCAATGGAGAGAAGAGGGCGCAAGAAGGGAACGCCACTTGCCCAAAGTGCTGGCAAGAGGGCCTGAATGGGGAGGACCGGCAGGAGGGATGAGCTGTGGGATGAGCTGGCAGGAGGGATGAGCTGTTGCCGCCTCCGCGCGCCTAACCATCGCAGGCAGGTGTAGGGTCCTGCAGTCCGAGCCCCCTGCCCAGTAGCGCCTAGAAGAGAGACTCCGGGTTTGCTGTGCAAGCAAGTGATAACGCATCAGTGCTGAGCACACTTGTGGGATAAGAAGACGCCCTGTGGTAGAAAGGGGCCCCTCGCCATCTGCTGATGGAAGTGCAGATTAGCACAGCCACGGGGCAGGGTGGGGGGACGGAGCAAGAGTTCCTGAAAAACAAAACACAGAATGAGCGGTGAGGTCTAGAAATCGTGCTCGCGGATATTTACCTGTAAGATTTGAAGTCAGTTTGTCAAGGCGATATCCACATTTTCACTTAGTTCCTTTCCAACATAAAAGTGGCCCACACAGGACAGTCCTGCTTGGTAATGAGGAGGTGAAGGTGCTTTGTGCATGGAAGAAGTGTGGCTGGGGAGACTTGGGGTCTCCAAGTTGTTTATAGGGTTGCTGTAGCTCAAGCAGGTAATCTTCCATGACAACCGTCCTGAGAGAAGAGCAGGCTTTGCGGGAACTGAAATGGGGCGCATAAATGTCCCCCCAGAAATGGGCCAACCTGATCAGTCTGTAAATGCCAGTGTGGCGCGCAAGGACAGGTGTGCATGCTCCTGAGAAGGAGGCGGACCCTCCCCTGCAAAAAGCATCGCTTTCCAAATAAAGGAAAGCAGTTGCCTTTTCTTTCTAACATCACGTCATGATACTAGACCACTTATGAAGAGATAAGAACGTCACAGTAACTTTCCACGGGCTTCATAGAAAACCTGCCTGTCTTAGTCCTCCCCGCACTCCTGCGAGGTGGAGACCACTGGTTATGGACAGGGAAACTGAGGCAGGGAAATGATGACTGGCTTTCCTAGAGTCACATAACAGTAACTGCCACTGCTGAGGTTGCAACATGGCTGCGTAGATTCCTGTTTAATAAAATCTATTGTATTGATTTCCTGTGTATCGCAGCCCACGGGAGAGGGGCGCGTCTTCCTTCGAGACCCCCATTACAGCCTCAGATTTGAGATTCAGGCAAGGCAGTATTAGCAATGGCTTTGAGGAGCATGTGCTCAGTTAGGAATTTTGATTTTTTAATTTCTCTTAAAACCTGAAATCCATGTTTCATGACGGGTGAGTAGAGCGGCCTGGGAAGGTACGCAGTTAGCACAATCACTGAGTGATCTGAACGTGATGGGGGAGTGCAGCCTTCCACGTAGCTGCCGTGCCCGAGGCTGTTCCTAATTCTTATCCACTTCCTAGCCTCATTCTGGGGCTATCGAGGCAAACTGTCCTTGTGCCATGCCGGCTCCCTCTTCTCCGCTGCCCCCTGGACTAGCGCGGTCCCTCCAGGGTCTCCTCATCTACTCCATCTTGTCCAGCAGGAGATGCAGCATGCCAAGTAGGTAATTTGAAGTTGGTTGCATTCCTTGGAGTTGGGAAATGGTGCCGTCCCTGACAGTCTCCTTCACCATGGATCAGGCAGGCAGAGAAGCCTCTCAAAGGCACCGAAGATTTGTACAATTTGAGCTTAAACTAAGGAAACCAAATGCCAGCACCGATAATTGCTGGAATTTGTTGAGGAGAACAATAGCCCGATAAAGCCCAGTGTTTCCCTAAAGGGGAAGTATCTCAGGTCTACAACTTCAAACAGGTAAGAATGATTTGTTATTCATGTGAATCCCTTCGCCGTTGCCAGCCACATCAATCTTTTTCAGACTGGGGCATTGCAAAAACGAAGTTCAAAGACAAAAAAACAAAAAACCCTGGTGAACAGCGGCAGATAGAACAGCAGCTCCGACTCTGCCATTTACAGCCTCAGGCTCCTGGTGTTTCCTTAAGATTCACCCTGATGCCCCTTACCAGCGTGGTTCCACTGCCCCATCAGCCAGAGACATGAGTTGAGGGAAAATGCCACCTACAACTATCTCTGGCTACTCCAACAAGGATAATAGTTTCCAAAATTCTTATCACGGAGATGCAGGCAAAATTGCCAGCTCCTATTAAAACTCAATGCATTCTTTACTCATTTGAGATCATCTTTAACTCAGAAAACATGGGTTACTTTTAAAAATGTGCACACACCCATGGCCATACTTACTTGCAGGACTTTTAAAGTTGTAGAAGTATGTCTAGGGGGTGGGGGAAGCATGCACTGGAGCAGCCAGCAGCTGATGATAAAAGGCAACATAGATGAAAACTGAGAATGGAGTGAGGTTTACCTGTGGGCCAGAGTCTTTTGGGAAAAGAGATGGTGTTGGTAGTTTCGATGGTACCCTCTGCTTCCTTTAGACTTAACTGAAATGAAGATTTATGGGAAGCTTTATTCACTCCCAGTCACAAATGGGTTAGGGGACATCAATGAGTGATGACATCTAGCTTTCCCGGCTCTTGGCCTCTGGGGGAAAGCAAGACACCTTCTCCAAAATCATTGACCGAAGGCCCTAATGCCTGGGCGGTCTATGCATTCACTGGCTAGCATAAAACACTTTAGACTGGGTCATGTGTAAGTGACAAAGAGATATC
>PVKA01002549.1:65629-123395 GCA_004027165.1 Ctenomys sociabilis | reverse complement strand
AAAAACAGGGATAACCATACTGACCAAGACCTACCTATATATAGTATCATAGCTAAGATTCAAAGAGTTGAAATTACTGCAGAAGGACTGGAATGCTGAAACCAAGGTGTCAAGGAAGCTGTTTTCTTTTGTTAGAGATGAGAAAGAAGAAGGAGAAAGTATTGGAAAGTCAGGATAAAAAGTAATCTGATTAGTCAGAGCATTTTCTGGTTAGGATGGGGACTTTAACTTTTGCATGATGTTAATATGAAGTCATGAAAAAGAAAAACTTTCTGGACAATAAATCCCATGATCAGATTTGTGTTTCAGAAACGTATTTGTGTGTCAGTACAAAAAATGGCTTTAAAATGCTCATATTAGATAATATAAAACAATAAGTTTTTCATCATTAATGAAGAGTATGAAGCAGAAACGTGTGTACATTTTATGAAAGATCTGAATATTTTTATATTACTGTGATGCAAAGCCCTATAGACAGTAAATATTCAATAAAATGTATAGCTATCCATGAGTGGAACCCAAGACATAACTTTTTGAAAATCCTAGTTTTGGAATCTGAATTGAAAACCAAGTGTCAACATATTCATTGAGTGGTTGAGGATGGAGAATCTGAGTCAGAAGAATCATGCGCCATGTAGTAAGACAAGACAACTGCATAGATATGAGTATACATTAAAATAGAGGAGAAAGAAAAAAATATATATATATATGAGAAAGTAAAAAATATAGTAAAAGGCTAAAATTAAACATGGTATGAGTCAAGAATATATGTGCCGCCTTTGTCCTACTCAACATCAGTGGCTTGGGGACAAAGTACACCACGGAGCATCTGCTGTTCATGCACCTGATGGTCTCACTTATTCACTGTTCTCACCACATAGTACACACCACTTGTCAGTAGCCTAGCAAAGATCAAATTTACAAGTACAATTTGTTCTGTTCATTTGATGGCTTCTCACTCCCACAGATTTGTTAAAGACCTGCAACTCAAACTACCTTGAGCAAGAACTCTATCTAGAAAGAGAATTTAGTGTCAAGTATTGACCAACAGAGGGATGGTCAATAATTAAAAGAATTATTCAAGGCCAGTGAGGTACCTCAGCAGGCTAAGCTCAGGGACTGTGGATTGGTTCCACCCCCAGCAGGACATATTGCACCAGCGCCAACCCCAGGCACACTCAGCGAATGACAGAGTCTGGGCATGATTGAGCATGCTTGCAAACCCAGTGCTGGAACAGCTGAATGCAGGATGATAACTATGAGTCTGAGCTGTGCAGTGTAACCTGGCAACAATCAAACTCATATATATATATATATATATATATATATATATATATATATATATATATAAATTAATATATACATAATATTAATTTCTATGACTATATGTCTAATATATCCCTATGTACAAAAATGAACATTTGACAATCACTTAAAGGTTTCACTAAAGCTTATCAAACTGTGAGCATTTTCTTCATTATCTAGCATAATAATTCTGTTCCTGAATTCTCATTCCAATAACAGATTGATACAAGTTATAGAGTTGTAAGTGTATCTAAAGATAAACATTAGCTATTTCTGGATACTAATATATATACAACTTCTTCACAAAGTCAGAAACTGGGGACAAGATATGTTTTGTTATACTTGTGGCAAACTAGTGGAAGACACATTGTCATACTATCACGCATAAAAGTAGTTGATGAAGGAAACATCCATTTAAAAATATTTAGTTATTCAGCCATTAATTTATTAGCATATATTCTGTGCCTCCTGTATGTCATAAATTGAACAGTGAATATGACACAGATAAAATTCATGGTTAATATTATATTAGTGGTAGAAAGAAAATAAAATAAGAAGCATTTATTTGACAGGATGCTTCATAAGGATATATAATATTAAATGGAACAAATTGAGTGGAAGATATAATGGAATTTAATCTAAAACAACAAGGTCAAGAAATAGCTCACCAAATAACAGGAATACCTGAATGATAAGAAAATTAGGCACTCAAGCATTGAAGAAAAGTTATCAAACATTAGCATGCATCAGAATTCCTCTGAGAGAGGCTGATAAGGTAACTCAGCAGACTAAAGCGCCTGTTTAGGCAAGTTTAGGCCAACTCAGGGAACTCAGTTCAATCCCCAGAACCACGTGCCCCAACAGTCCTGCCCCCAGGACAGACTGAGCCAACCAGAGTCCAGGAATAGTGATTCACACCTGTCATCCCAGAGCTAGTCTTAGCTGGGTAGTGAGACCCTGCAACAACCAAATGCATAATAATAAACAAATAAAATAATAAAAAAAGAATGCTTCTGTGATCATAATAAAATGTAAACTGCCAATCCCTTCACCTGAGTACTGATTTAGTGAGTGTTATGCAGAACCCAAAGTTTGATAAACATAAAAAGTTTTCAGATAAAACTGATGTCAAGGACTATATTTGGAGAATTAGTCTAGAAAGAACACAGAGAAGACAGAAGTAGAAACAAGACCTTTTGAGCTTGTGATATGTGTTGAAGCTACTTATCTATACTGTCATATTGCAAAAGTAGCCTTGGGAACATACATAAATACGGGAGCAAATAAAGCTTTGCTTACTGACAATGAGATTAAAATTTGTATGATTCTCAGATGTCATTTAGTATGAGCTGCCTTTTATTTTCTTCAGTTATCTAAACATTGTACACCATTTTGGTCTGATGGGCCTTTCATAATCATATGATCCAGGAAGCTTGAACACTTTTTTTGTTTTTTTTTGGTTTTTTTGGTACTGGGAATTCAACTCAGGACCTTGAACTTGCTAGACAGGCACTTGTACTGATGAACTACATCCAAGCCCTTTCAACAGCTGTTTCATGAAGTTTCTAAGAAGAAGAAGAAAAAAAAAAAAAAAATGGGGCAGAAGTCTGTTTCCTGTTTTCTAAGAGCAGTAAGAAAGACAGTAAAGCGTATCAATATTAGGATGTAAAGAAATGGAAAGACTGCTGAACTGAACAGTGAATATATGGCAAGAGGTCATATAGGGCCCTCATCAACCATATAATAATAATAATTTACTAGAATTTTAGCAGAGAAATAATCCCATCTGTGGCTTCTTGAACCCCTCTCTACTTATTCTGTGTGATTATGGCGCTAAACAGTGGACAAATAGAGCCAGAGTAGAGCGTGAGACCTGCAGGGGCCTCCCTTAGTTATCCAGGTAAAGGTGTCATGATTGAGCTCAGGCAGTTGGACAAAGGTGATGAAACAGAAAATCGAGATGTATACTATAACCATATCCTCACAATACACCAGCTTGAAAGCAAAGTGAAGGCAAAGGCAGGTCTGGGTCTCTTAAGTCTTGGAAGCTGAGTGAATGGTAGGGCCAATTACTCCACAGTAGTCATTACAGGAAATTGCAGCAGCAATTACTCAGCTGTAGGCAGCAAAGAACAAAACAAGAATTTTAAACAGGAAGAACCGTCATTTAAAGTACTTTGGGAAAACAAATAAACAACAGTATATAATATCTTGTCACCCAGGAAAGAAAGAATTTCAAGAGTGGGAATGTAATGGGCAAGTAGTGGGAGTGGAAATAACACTGAAAATGGAAAATCCACCACATCCCAAACACAGGAAGTGTCGGTGGAAATGCTACGGTACATTGTGGACTTGTGGACAAGGTTCTGAAAATAAGGCAAGAGAAAGCAATGCTTAAGACAACTTACAGATTCCTCTGGGAGGGTACACTCCTCTGGAGAATGGGAATCAGGAAGTAGCTGAAAAGGGATAAGGACAGTGGCTGTCATGTGCATCTTCTGGTGAAGACGGGAACTATTACACGTGGGAGGTTTGCATGCTGATGTGAACTCAATAAAAAAGAGGAAAAGCAAAAATAAGATAAAATTTTAAAATAACTCTTAATAAAAAGAGAAAAAGCTTGATGAAAGGGACACAGAATGAGAAAATGGCTTGTTTTTTGCTTGAATTAAATGGCTGGCTTTCTGTGCGTGGCTGGAGGACTACTACTGTAGTGATGTGTAACTCATAGTTAAACAGTGGAGTCCCCTCTTTTCCTGGTGAATAGATCGATATAATAAATTAGGGTACATTCTGTAGAGTAACAGAATGAGTAGAAGGTACATAATTGTAAGTGGGTGTCTATTATTTTGGTATACAGGAGCAGAGGCTGAATAGTCCTGCACTAGCTGCCTGCAGGCAAAGGGCTGGAGAAACTAACAGCTTCAACACCTCAAAAGTTAGAAGCTACAGGAAAAGGTGAGACATATTTCTCAGACTCAGAAGAAGGACTGAGAGGTCATTGGAGCATCATTACCTCAAAGTTTTTAATTCCATGATTAATTAATCTAGAGTCTGAAATGTATGGATAGTGGCCATGGCAAAAAGAGAAATACAAAAGGAAAGATGCGCCCGAACAAGAAGATTGAGCATGTTTGTGCTCTAAGTTTTTTTTGTTTTTTTTCTTTTTTTGTTTTTTTTGGTCTTTTTGAGACAGGGTCTTACCATGCAGTTCAGGCTGGCCTTAAGCTCACTTTGTAGCTCAGGCTGGTCTCGAACTCACAACAATCCTCTGCCTCAGCCTCCCGGGTGCTGGGATTACAGGCCTGTGCCACCACGCCCGGCTGCACTCGAAGTTTCTTCTTCCGTGTCTGCATTCCACCTAGGCTCCTTGGGTGCTGGATGGTGCACTCATGTAGAAGCAGGTGAATACACTGCTTTTCAAATTGCTGCCCCTTGTGGCAGTGTTCCCTGGGTGCACTCTCACAGACCCACACAGAGCACTCACCTCAGCGCCAGGCATCTCTCAACCCAGCCAAGTGGACAGCTAATCTGAACAGTCCCATGGGTAGAGCTGTATCTCCTCTTTTTCTGGATTGCTTCTGTACTTTTGTGAAGTGACAGAAACAAACCCTTCAGAGTTCTATGTCTCATACCAATTACAACGAGAGAAGATAATCAAAAAAGAGCAATGCGTTTCTCTGAAAGTTGTCTAGGAAATCCATATATTCAAAGGTAGCCTGATTACAATAAGATACTCAGGGTGTGAATATGTTGAATGGATACATGAATCAACAAGTCAAACTATTTACCAATCATTGCATCTTGCTGTGTGCAGAGCAACAGATCAGATATTCTTCTTAGGTATAATCTACCTATGGGTGACTTGAGAAATCACAATACGGAATGACAATAACAATATAATGTGTACCTTAAAATGGAGGGAATATCTTGAGGTCCAATAGATCTAGCATAGAGGCTCACATTAGGCTGCATGCAGGGTACATACACCTGTTGAAATGCAAACCATTTTCTCAACCCTGCCTGTGTTATGCATTAGTCATATGGGGACATCAGGGAAGAGTGGTGATCTGACCCTGAGGAAAAACACTTGTGTCTTCACATCCAATCTTTGCAACGACTGGTAAGGCCTGGGAAAGTGAGGCACTACAAACTCATGCATGCACCCACTGCTGAGCCAAATGATAATATGACGTTCTGTTGTCTTAACAAAGCAAGGTAGCATATAATTGGAAGAAGCTAATTTCACTGGCTTGAAATATTTTCACAGGAACATTCATGCAGAGATAGAAGATTTAAAGCTTTAAAGGAGGGCACAGCCAAGTGGAAGCTGCTTCAAGGATAGGTCAGATAGCAGAAGCTTGAGGGTTGGTCATGTAACACACAGGAATTTGTTGCATTCTACAGGCTGGTACTGAGCCTTGTAGTTTTTAAAATCTCTTTGAAAATAGATGCACCACCTAAAATTTGACTCACTTTAATGAAGATCATGAGATTGGGATATAAACTATAATTCCAACTCTGTAATCTCCAGTGGGACCAGCACTACCATGGAATCATAAATTCTTTGTGAAGAGTGACCTTACAAGCTAGGGGTGTAGAAAGCCAAATTAAACCCCAAATACCAGCTTAAAAATAGTGATAGAGGGGTATAGCACGCCTGGGGAGGTACATGGGAAGATTCACGTCACGTGCAAAACTCTATCCAGCATAAAATAAATGAATGGGCTAAATGGTTTTGAGCATAAATGTTTAGTGGATTATCAGGGAGAATCTCAGAATAGTTTGAAGCAATGGATCCTATGAGTGATAGAGGAGGCATAATTTTCTAGCCCTGCACAGTTCTAATGCTGCAAAGGAGATAGGAGCGCTTCTATGCATATCTCCTTTATATTGTTTGCCCTGAAAACTCTAACACACTTGTAACTGAAGGAATGAAATTGATGCATTACCTTTTTGGGTTGATAAATAAGTTTTGGTTAAAATTACACTCTACAGGCCTTGCAGCCATCAAGTCTCTAAAAGATCTTTTCTTAGCTTTTCCCTAATTTGTTGCCTGTTGTGTGTGTTTAATTAGAAAGCATCAGTCTTAGACACCTTTCCTCTACCTACTCTCTGAATTATGGAAATATTGTTCATTGTAATGAGCAAGGACTGACTCTATAAATCATAACCATGTTATATGCAATGAGAGGATATGAATTCACCTTAATTTTACAATATATTCTAAAAGAGAAATCACCAGTACACCTGTTAAACATTAACTATGCAAATGAAAATATGAAAGTTATGGCATTACATGCTTGTCTTGAACATCAAGCACACAATGCTTGTAAAAATACACACGGGAAACAAAAGACTTTGTTTAATTTGCAGTTACCACTGTTCGAGCACAGCATCCACTGTACATTCTGTACACTTAGCAAACATCTGTTGAATGAATACGTGAATCAATGAGTCAAGCTATTTATCAATCATTGCCTCTTGCTGTGTGCAGAGCAACAGATCAGAGGTTCTTGTTATGTATAATGTACCAGTGGGTAACTCGAGAACTCACAATAAGAAAGACAGTAACAATATAATGTCTACAATGTCCTAAGAGACTCCTCTCAGGCAGCACATATGCAGACATCGATTGCAGTTGGCCTCGCTCTTCAGCCCTCCAGCAACAACACTTCCATTTAGTCTCCTTACTGCTCTCTGTATTGTTTAAGAAAGCAGCTGTCATGTAAGATTCCTGGTCTCACAAATGAAGAGACTCCTCTCTCATTTGTGTCCCTGGAACATAACTACTGACCCTGTTTTTCTTTATATTCTCATAGTCGTCAATGTATTGTTTTTGTTATATGGGAAAAAACATGCTAATTTCTTTTGCCCTTTATAGAGAATTCATCATGTGGGAATGGCCAAATCTCACAGATGTGGCATGTATAAATTATATATTATAGCATGTAGGAATAGCAATCTGTCTAGGCTTTTTCTCTCTCAAATTCTGTCTCTTTCTCACTCTGTCACTTCCTTTCCCTGTCCCCTCCTTTTAATTCCTAGGTCATTCTTTCTTTGCTGTTTCCTCTGCTAGGTTTCATACTACCCTATTTTGCTCTGTCTTTTCTCCTTCATTCATTTATTTTTATCTTACTTTTCAATATATAATTTATTTAACAAAGTGTACAAATATGTGTAGGAATCATGACATGATGTTTTAGAAAAGTAATCCTGGCTGCTTACCCCATTGGGTACCTCGTCCACTGTCAGATGAAAATGAGGCTAGATGGCAATGGCTCTGGTGACCTGAATTGTACAAATAATCTTACAGGTTTCTGGGGACCAAAACAAAGAACCAGGGGTGGCAGCAACCTCAGTCAGCCTCATCCTTAGAATACCTGAGTGGATCATTGAATAATCTTCCCAAAACCTGATACAGTCTAGTCTAGCTTACCTGAATGAGCACTGAATAAGTGATGGCATTTCAAGTACAGTCATGCAATAACTGGGATCTGATATAGGAATGCATCATTGGGTAACTTTGTCCAGGTTCAAAAGCACAGAGCACATGCTCAGAGACCAAGGTGGCTGTGACAGCATCAGGAGCTGTAATCTCATGACAACAAAGTCCCATGTACAGTTTGATGGTAACTGAGCCATCAGAACTGACATATGAGTCCACTAGATTTTCATTATGCAATCAGTTGAAATAAACACTGAGAAAATATTGACTTTTTAAATGCTATATATAAAATTATAATTTACAAAAGAAATGACATGTGCACGTGCCTCACTATATCATATAGTCTAAATACTATTCCTACCTTTCTTATATTGACTTACAAAGTATATTTTTATGTTATATCTATAGTATTACAAGATTCATTTGCAAATATATTTATGTTCAGCAAAGAATGAATTGAATATTGTAATATCTTGTTCACAGGTGGCTACACTAAATAAATATTTAAACCACATAATAACAGAAGTCAAACCAATAATAATATTTTCACTATTTTATTTATTATTCCAAATAAATCTGTGTGATACAGATAAGCCCACTTCATAGAAAAGTTGATTTTTGAGTCGAAGTAACTCACTCGAGACCTCATAATCAGTCAGTGGCTCTTATGATACAAATTTGGTCAGTTCATTTGAGGTCCAGGAGAAAGACTAAACCCAGCCACACACACACACACTGTTCCAAACTATTCTCCTACATTTCAAATACATGCCACAAAACAAATTAAAAAATTGTCGTGATGAGGGGCAAAACTTTGAACACACTTTTAATCAACAGTGAGCAGCTTTTCTATAAGTTCTAATTTTACATACTTGTTTCCTACAAAAATTGGAAGTTATATTTCTATGTAGGTTTAAACTGAGGTTGTTTGATTTCTTTAAATGACTCAGAAAAGTGAAATTTAGCTATTTCAAGTGACTGTCATGGGCTGAGCAGATAGCTCGGTGGTCTAAGTGCCTGTGTGGCAAATGCAAGGACCCATGTTCGATCCCTGTAATCCCAGGGTAGCCTGAGACAGGAGGATTGTTGAGTCTGAGCGGTGAGGTAAGATCCTGTACCAGATAAAGGATTAAAATACTTCCCAGAGCCCAGAGCTGCTATTATGACAGCAAATACTCTAAGTGGAAGAGAGTTAGAATTATGCTTTCTAGTTTACATTTGTATCTATATGCTAAAGCTAGGTCTGGAATATCTGTATTTCTTCAAACTAGTGAAGATTGTGGTCAAATGTACATTTAGGCAGTCATCTGCTATTTATATCATTTATAGAATTAATAGAAGTAAAAACTTTAATTTAACCACACGAATAGTGCAACTGCCTTTGTAAATTTATCCCAAAGAGTGACTTCATTACATAAAGAATCCAAAGGAGAAAATGTACTCATCTATTAATAAATTGGTAATATTCAAAGGAAAGCTGAAAATAGGGCTTTAGCACGCTCACTGCCCACAAAGGGACTTTGCTCCATTTGATATTTTGCTCTAATCGAGCCACATTTCTAAGTTCTAGCCAAGGACATTTCTGCCCAGGGTGTCAGCGTGGCTTTCTCCCTTGCTGTGCAGCCTCACCATGCCCAGCAAATCACAGGCACCCGCGTACTAGAAATCCATTTTGGCCAAGGTTTCCCCTGACCTTCTAGTGCTTTGATCATAGTTTCTAAGACTTGCAACAGTAATTGCACTGCATTCTATCTGATAAAAAGAATCAGCATGAGATTACAACACTGGAAGACAATCCTGACACAGTAATTTCGCCTAGATGCTTAGTAGAAGATAAGCATATCAATTAAAAAAATCTGTGTGTTTTTTTTCCCTCCTACCTTCAGTACAAAATATGTTTCTTACTTTTGTAAGCTATAATATATTTTATGAAACTGTTCTTTCTTCCTTAATATGTGAAATATATTTTTCAGTAGTCTTAATGAAATTCAAGGCTGTTTGAAGTAACTGTATGTCTGTACTATGTTTTCATACTGTACACTGTTCTTTTATTTCATCCTATTCCTATTTTCTTCTTTGTTGAAAAAATGCATAGGTTTGGCCTTATTTATTGCTGAGTGAAGTAAGTAGCCTATAGGGTTTTATTAATAACTTTAAATTATGAGAAAGTACATACTTTATACCTCATCACTGTCAGCAAATTGACTGTTAGAATTTCTTTTTGGAGATCTCGATATGGAAGGGTGACTGGTACGAGTTTATTTTTCTGGAAACCTGAGTAAGGGTAACCATGCTGTTCCAGGTAGGAGTGTATGGAAGCTTGAGTGTACTTTCTCCACGTTGTAAAAAATCTTTCTTTCTGGAGTGAAAGAAACAGGTGGCTCAGCCTTGCCGCCTTCTCTGTTTCCCCAAGAAGAGAATCAAGACACGTTCCTAGCAATGGGAGATGGACAGACCCAAAGGACTGAACTGATGTCAGTTGACTGTGACCCTATGATCCAACCAGTCCAGCAGATTCAAAATTATTTCTTCTTCTTATTATTATTATTATTATTAGTAGTAGTAGTAGTAGTAATAGTGTTAAGTTGATGGTGGTCAAATGGATTTGTCTCAGAAAAGACTCATTTCCTTCTATAGTTCAGGCATGTTAGCTGAGGAATTTTGTTTGCTTCTGCATGCCTTTGTTTATGGAGAGCAACTGTTGATTTGGAGAGGAGCGAGCTTCAGTTATGTGTTCTAAAACCAATTCTATATAATGAGCATTTGCACTTTGCTGCTGTTACCAGGTTAAATCGCTGGATCAGGAACTTGGGTAGATGTGCTTCACTGGGAAATAAATGATTAGATAAATAACAGACAGGAAAATAAATCGCAACTATTTTATGTTTGCCTTTTAAATTCTTTTTTAGCCTCACCTCTGCAGTAATAACTTGTTGTTTATTGATTGAAAAGTAATTTAAATTGTAGGAAATTGAATAGATCAGCAAAAACTAAGTGTAGAGATTGGTGGGAAGACATAAGAAACACTAGATTTGCTACATTTTGACTTTTTAAGTGTATGAACTGGGAGTACAATAAGCAAAATTTACCTTTTCTGGCATTCATTTAACAAGGCGCACCAAGTCCTCACAGTGTGCAAGGCTGTGCACACACGCAGGAGGTCTGATGATGAATTAAGCACAGTTCCAACCTGGAAAGAGCTTAGGGGAGACAATAATATGCATAAATAGCTAGGATACAACCTGAAAAATGATAAATGCCTTAAGGGGTATGTAAACAAAGCCTATTGAGTTTAGCAACTTGAAGAGACTGCTTTCTCACTAAAATAAAAACTTAAAATGTATATGAAGACTATAGCTGTATGCATGTATGTAAACACACAAATACACATGTAGGAAGTCCTATTCCATATTAATCAGTCTTTGAAGTGTTAATCAATCTTCACAATGTGTAAATCGTTTATGCTTTTAATAAAGAAAGCAATAAAATCAAGACTGTCCTCGGACCATGTCTATGGAATCCAAATCTTGACTCTGGTTTAAAAATTTGAAGAAGTGTTTCAGAACCAAAATCAGTTATAAGCCATGAAACATGAAATTATTACTAATGGGAAAAATTAATTCCTTGCCAATGACTTAGAGTCAATTCCTGCTACTGAGAAAGAAAAAGAAAAGAAAAACAAAGAAACAAAGAAATTTACTTTGTCAGCCATGCAGAGGATTTATGAATTCATACATCTATAATATTTAAATGGCAATGGAATAACTGTTCTTGAAGAAACTAAACAAAAAAGATGATACAAATGAAACACCATTCTGTATCTGTACATACAAAATAGGATAGAATATATGACTACTTTCTCTTAATTCAATGAAAAGAAAGATTTGTACTAATAGTGTTTGTACAAGAATATTCTACGAAGACAATAATATGCAATGTATTAATTATTGAAACTGTCCTACTAATCGGTTTTGAAACCTTCTCATTGCTGTTTGTTTCTCAAAATTGATTTAAAACAGGAAGAAACTTGCTAAGAACAGTAAAATTTTGAAATTCTAAAGACTGATGAAAGAAACAATGGAAGATACAGATGAGGGAGAATTTAAAGCAATTGTTATTGTAGCATAAACTAAATGCAAACATCAGGGATTTAGAGCTTTTGCTCTGTGACAGTAGATGAAATCTTTCATCATTCTGAAGCAACTTTAGAAAAGAGGTATCTTAAAGCTTGGAAGACCTGATATAGTACCTACCTCACTCATTGTTTTAAAAATTAAATGAGATTATTTCATTTAATGTTTCAGAAATTGACTCTCACATAGTGTTCTCCCCCACAAAATGAAAAGTTTTATAAAAGAATAAAGATAAGTACACAGAAGTATTTTACTTACATTTATTTCATTTTTGCACAAATTACTCTTCTCTGATCATTTCTGGTCATAAATTTGCTTTTCTAGGGCATATCCATCATTTCAAAGTGACACCCTAAAACATTCAAATTCTTCATATAATCATGGCCTATAAAGCATGAAGTTCTTTTTATAGCCAGAGTACCAAATAATGCTTCATACCTGTATGCATTGTGTAATATTTCAATGAAGGTTAGCATATAGATATAGATATAGATATAGATAGATATATCATATATTCACAGTTATCAATGCTTTCTAGTGAAACCTTTCAAAATTTTTGGACTTTTAAAATATACAATACATTATTGCACTTTGCCCTGACCCCACTTTGCAGAAACGTGCCTGAGCTTGTTCTTGTCTAACTTTGTTTGCTACCCATTAATCAAACACCCCTCACACAAGCATCCATACGCACATGCTGCCTAGGCTTTATTACACATTCTACTCTCCACACTTCAGTGAGATCAGAGAATCTTGACTTAAAATTATCCATTGCATTAAATGAAGCATAGACCTATACCTGCAAAATAGCAGGTATGCTATCCAGGACTTCACAGCAGTATGTTTGCATAATTACATACAGGTCTTCTAGTTAAATCTGAATTTCAAATAAACAAGGAAGATTATATAGAAAAAATTTATTTTGAACTTCACATGGAATGTGTTTATTCACTGTGAATCTGAATTCAAATTTAATAGGACATCCTTTATCTTCATTTAGTACAACAATCTTGGACTATAAGAACTTCACCAGTCCTTTCTTTAGGTTATAATTATTCTGATTCAAGCAATTCCAGGAGCCTCCTAACTGCCTCTGGCTTTATTTTCTCCTTCTCTCAATCCGTTAGTGGAGCAATTGTTCTGAAACACAAACTTAAACTCAGTGATTTGCTCGTTAAAGACTTGTCCCTGTTTCCCTAGAGCCCTGTAGATAAAATGCGAACTCCTCAGTAAATAATGTAAAGCCATGGGTGGTCTGAGTTTGTCTTCCTCACAAGTTTATCTGCTGTAAATTAAACTCCTGCCACAATAAGTCTGAATTCAGATTCTTCTGCCTGGAGACATATCACCATTGCTTCACTTTCTCCCTCAGAGAAATAAGGCTTCCCAATCTGCCCTAGGTGCCTTTCATCTCATGTTATCTCTTAATGTTCCAATTTTAGCACTGTCTAACAATTATCCAATAGGACTACACTGTCTTTTTCTTTCCTTAGTCTCCTCTGTGGGCTTTATGACCTAGGAGAAAAGGAACATTCTTTTTTAACTTTAATATACAGTGTTTGACACATTTTTTCCTAAAAAGTGCGCTGAACGGAGGAAGAGATTTGTAGTTTAATAATATATCAGTGTAGCAGATGAAATGAGTGGAGAATGTCTTTAAAAGAAGCAAAATCAAAGCAAAATTTTTGGACACCACTTACGCTTTGTCTGATTTTTGGTTCTTCATTTGTTAGTTTTAATTGATAGGTAAATCATTACCTATCAATTGTGTGTGTGTGTGTGTGTGTGTGTGTGTGTGTGTGTGTGTGTGTTTCTTCTGTAACATAACATTTGAGCATAAAGATATATTTGGAATGGTCAAATCAAACTAGGTACCATGTGCTTTTCTTACATATATAGTCTTTTTTTTTTTTTTTTTTTTGCGGAACCGGGGATTGAACTCAGGCCCTTGCACTTGCCAGGGAAGCCCTTATTCCACTGAGCCATCTCCCCGGCCCATTGAGCCATCTCCCCGGCCCCATATATAGTCTTTGAATGTGATGAGAACAGACTTAAATCAATTGGTAGCCATTTGCAAATATGAAATATATTGCTATTAACTATGCACACCATGATGCACAATTTTTTTAAAGTATTCCCACCATCAAGCTGAACTTAGTCTCTGATGGGCAGCCCCTTAATCTTGATGTTCTATACCCCTGATAACCACTATTTGACTCTGCAGTTCCAACTTCAACATTTCACAATCCACAAATCATGCCAGCAACTGAAATTTGTCTTTTGTGCTTAGCTTATTTAATACAATGTCCTATAGGTTTATCTATGTTCTCACAAATGGCAGGATATTTTTGAGAGTTAAACTGTGGCCCATTGTATATGCTATTTGTTCTTGCATTAGTGGCCACTCAGTTTATTCCTCATCTTGGCTGTGGTCAACAGAGTCACAGAATGCGGGACTGAGCACGGTGAACAGTTTCTAACATGCTAGGCCAATCACTGATTATTTAATTAAATACTATATGGTATTATAAAGTAAAATATCTCACTTATAAGCTTTCAATATATATGTAATGTCACTAATAGGATCTGAGAATTACCTGACTTTTAACTTTTAAAATTTGCTTAAATTAATAAAATAATATGCTTGTAATAGGTAATCCATGCATTATCTCCAAAAAAATCATAGAAAATACTCCACCTACCTACCTGCGGTTTAGCTTTCTAATCCAGAGATCACTATCTTCAGCATTCTCCATGTGACCTTCAAGAAGCTGTTTATGCAAATACAGACACATATCTGGAAACAGAATCACACTTCCCGTTTCCATGTTTCCATGGGTAATTAGATCTTTAACTATTAAAGAATAAAAAGCTATATAAAGCTTTCATCTGACCTACTCAAACAGCAGATCTCATAAAAATATTTTTTGCTTGGTTTCACTGTTTCGATCAGGAATTAAATATTCATTAATAAAGAATTTCTAATGTCCTGATTGCAGATCGTAAGTGGGTCATGCTTCACAAAATATATGCTTCTATTCATTGTCTCAAGTTTAAAATTTAAAGTAACAACCTCTCTAATGATAATAGACTCTTTTCCTTTTCAACGTTTTCATCTTTGTGCGGTGTTTCTGAAATTTTTTCCCACACCCAATGCTTACAAGGATTAAAAATTGAAATTTAATTATTCTACAAAGTGGACAAATACAATGCAAGTAAAAATATATACTTCTGAAGGCATTATTTTTCTAAAATATCCAACATCACATTTTAAATTGTGTTTGTGCATCTTAATTATAATTTTGAATATAAATTAAATCATATTTATGAATGCAAAATTTTTATTTCTATTTCCAGAAGTTAAGTTAAACATATAATGTATTTACCTTTTTTGAGATCCTTACAGGATCTCACTACTTAGATCAGACGTCTAGTGATTCTTTTGTTTTTAGTCTCCCAAATGCTGAGATCACAGGTGTGCACCACCATGGCCAGTCTCAATTGCCTTCTCAGAGCACCCCGGGGACTGAGCAGGCATGGCATGCTGGGGATCAAACCCTGGATGCTGCCTTCTGCCTAAGCAGGCACTTCAGTGTGCTGAGCTATGTGGCCAGTCCCACATAATGTACTTAAATAGTAATAAAATTATTTATAGTTTTAGGTTTCTAGGCCTAAAGACCATTCTGGTTATTAATGTTAAGAACAGTGATCAAATTTTCTATGCATTTTGTCCAGACCTTCATCTACATATATTGACCAAAAACTGAAAAAAATTCATAGTCAGAAATGCTTTTTGCTTCTATGTGAAATCATGTGAACACTTAAAGGGCCATGGAGATACCTGGCAGGATAAGCACCTGCTGGCCAGGTCTCTGCACCTGAGTTTGAGCCCCAGTACCTCAAGCCGCACCAGCCCTGGAACCAGGAAATGTGCAGGCCTATAAAACCGGTGCTGGGGAGAGGAGACAAGAGGGTCACTAGGGGTCTAAGCTGCATAGCAAGACCTTGTATCAAATAAATAGTAATAATAACAAAGAAACAAAATTTAAAGGTGTGCAGGTGCAGGTAGCCACAGAAACATAAAATGCAACAAGCAAAAAGATAGATGTCACCAATTCTAGAAACTGTGGTTACTTTGCAAGCAAATTCATGTATGTTTTCTTTGCCAAGCCTGCTACTGTTCTGTATTTTCATGGTGTCTGGCAATATCGGCTTCTCAATGCAGTCCAGCACGTGTACTTCTTGAGCTATGAACAGTGATATTACGAAAGTGGGTGTTTTATGATTGTTAGGCTAAACCTAAATGCTAGATTCTGAGTGACAGGTTGCAGTATACTCTTTGGTAAAATATGGAGACTTTTGTAAGACCCCCAAAATCAAGATAAAGGCCCCCCCTTGCAAGGTTTAATAGTAGCCCGGATGTTATTATCAGACACTCCACTTTCTTGTATTCCTACTGGCTGCTATGAATGCACGTCCTGGATTTACAAAACCTAGCACAATGTCTGTAAGTCTCAGTGGCTCAAAGAAAGAAGGAAAGAACAACGGTAGGAATGGAGGAGGGAAAGAGGCCAGGAAGGGAAGCTGGAAGGCAGAAAACAAGGGAGAGAAGAAGGAAGGAGAAAGCAGACAGACAGACAGACAGATGAGAGGAACATGCACACGTACATCCCTTGATACGTACATACAGATACAGATAATGACAGCATGTATCACTAAATGACAATTAAGGAGAAAACATACATTTACCAGAATAGCTTCCTTCACAAGTATTGAAAAACAATTATATCAAAGTTAAAAATTTCAAAATCAATTAACTCTAATTTGACTCCCTGCTTTTTCATAAATAGGGCTCTTCCATTTTGCTATGATTTGTTGCATGAATAAGTATAAAAGAAATAAAATCTTTTGACATTATCCTAAGTGTGGACCAATATTTATAAATCTTATTCCTTATGTTATATCAAAATGCAGTACAACTTCACGGGAGGAAGCTAATTTCATGGCCAGCCTGAAGCAAAAGAAGGAAACAATGAATGAAAACAGGAAGTTGGCTCAGATTTATTTTCCCTCAAATCAATGAAACGGCGACTGCAGATTGCTTTGGTGTTGCAGTCAGTTTTGAATGTCTGATGGAGAGAAATAATATGCTGGCCTTGTAGTTATGAGATCTGTGTGCCACCAACTTCTCAGTATGACCTTGGAGAGTGACCTAATCTCTCTACTTTTGGACTGGATGATATGTATGGTCCAATCCAGGTTTAACATTCGATAGCTCATCTAATCCTTTCTGGCAAGATTCATTCTGTCCACTTCTCTCCTTCACAAGTGAACAGAACTTAAGTAACTGTTCACTTTTTTCAACAGTGAAGTTGCTAATCTTACTCTTGGCTTTGTGAAGATGGTCATAACCCTCTGGCTGCTGGTGCAGACTGTCGAGCAAGTCAATTTGCCATGTAGAGGCAGCAAAGGCCTTCCTCGAATCAGTAGCACAACCTTGGCATCGAAGCAGTGATGTAGGCAGCAAAAGAACAAAGATCTGGTCTTATCTCTGCTAGTGTGAAAATGTGAAGTGGAGAACAAGTTTACATATCATATATAGTACTCTCTTCTCCATCGTGAAGTAAGGTCTAATAAAAGTTTTAGAACACTTTAATTGTGTGGCATCTGTTCCAAGAACATTACATGGTGAAGCAATTTCATTAACTCCTTAGTCTTGTGTTTTACAACTCATTGCCATTGTCCTACTTTGTACACAATTTCTCTCATCAGGTGGAATGACTGCACTTCAGTTATGCTTGTTCCTGACAAGAATGAAAAGAACTCAGGTTTGGTGTGGCACATGCCTTTAAGCACAACTCGGTGGGAGCCTAAGGCTGGATGGTCACAAGTTCAAGGTTCCCCTAGGGATTTTAGAAAAAAAATTCTAGCTCAAAAGTGAAAAAAAAAATAGTTGAGGATATAGCTCACCGCAAAGCCCCTGGATTTAATCTACAGTGTGGAAAAAAATTGGGAAAGTCTAGATATAGAAATGTATAGAAACATATGAGCCTCCCTGGAAGTCTACAGGGGTACCTTCATTTACAGCTACAGGCAAAAGGCACCTAAAGTCACCCAGAAATACAAGTCGTCTGCTCTGCCTGTCCCACTGAGCTCTCCTTGCACACCTGTCCTCAGAGCTGGTGCACACTTACTGATCTGGTGTTGCATGGGCAGTACAGCTGCGTGGCAACTGACCACCTTCCAGTTTAAGGAACTCAAATAGTTAATAAATGCTAGTAGTGAACCACCCAAATTTTTCCCAAGAAGGACACGTTCTAAACATCAGACAAATGTACCCTTTTCTAAAAACCTGAAGGAACAAGAGAACCTTGGATACCAGTCTTCCAACATCCTCAAATCCAAATTAAAAAAAAAAAAAAGAAACTTAGAAAATTCACCTTGACATTAAATCAGCATGCCTGTCAATCAGTCTGTCCAATTCTTGAGGAAGAGGTGCTACATCTGTCATATCTAAGGATACATTTCAACCATAAGGACCATTGTATCCCAGACATGTTCAGGAATACCTTTACTCTAACCCCTAAAGCAGTTCCATGAAGAATGTTATATTTTTCTTGATAGCCTAAGTCAGAAAAGTAATGTTTATGCGAAGCATAGTACTTCCCTTTCCGCCACAGAACCACTGCATGGCAGACCTGGAACACAAATCTGTGTAGTCACACTGGGAAACGGCTGAGTGAGGGAAAAGCATGGGGGAAGTAATTCTGTTGTTTTCCTCACTTATTAGATGCACTGGATTTATAAAATCAAATTATTAAGAAGTAGTCAGCAACGTTCATTCCATTAATGTGTTAGTACATTATATGATTTAAATAGATATAGAAATGTATAGAAACATTATGTGGTATTACAAAGTTTACTCTCTAATTTCTCAAATTCTACCTTTTTTTGCTATTTATATTCTCTTTTTAGTTTTTGTTCTTTCAGTCTTATGTTGCATCTATTCTGGGAACACTTAAGTGAAGAATTACAATCAAGAGTATACCTAAAAAGAGTTCTACTTTTTAAAATTACTTTATTTTTGCAATTATATTTTTGTAGTGCCTAATGATTACATTCATCCTGAAGAACTAGTGCATGGACATGAAATACTCCAATTCTTTCTTCTGCACTTTCCCTGAATTGCACCTGTTTTTAACCACCTGATTTATTTATTTGATACATCTTTATAAATCTAAATATCACCCATGTGGATTAACTGCCAGACTAATAGGCAAAAAAACATAAAATGCATAAGCAAATTAAGTCAAGTACATTTTTAGAAACAGTTTTACTTATAAGTAATATCTCCTTTGTATCATAACTTTTAAAATTTAACAAGACTATTTTAAGTTTTAATTTTCCTAAAAAGAAAATTATGATTGTAATTTAAAAAATGCAAAAGGCAAAGAAAAGCATAATGAAATAGACTTTTTCACTTATCACTGGCAGGTATTATTAATGATATTATTAATAGAATGAAAATTTGAGCTTAATATATTGTCAAGTAATATTTTAATCATTCTGGTCATTTAAGAGTATTAGAAATAATAGTTTTTCAATCTGAAGTGATTTTTTGTTAGAAAATTACTATTTTAAATCTCATCAGAGTCAGCACAACTGGCCTTGCAGCCATAAGAGGGTCGAGAAGAGAAAAATTATACTACATAAATGTCATCAAAGCCAACAAGAGCTAAGAGGATTTGTTCTTACCAGAGAGTTTCCTTGGGAAAGCTCTTTGGAAACATAGTAAATACAGTACTATTATCTTGCTTATTGTTAATGTAGTTGTTAGTTGAATTAATTTTGAATAATCCTAAAAGGTAAAATGCCGAAAATGTACAGATAGAATTATTAATGGAATTTCTAAAATCAAATGAGTTATGAGAGTACAATCTACTGCTGATCCCCTCACAAACATTTTATCTTCCATTATCTTGATTTGTTTCTCTAACTCAAGGCTTAGCCCATCAAGATCCTTCTGTGTTATTATTAATATTTTAAGTGCATTACTCAACAATGCTGCATTTTATCTTTCTAGCAGTATTTTATTCCCTTCTTCATTTTCCTACAATGCATTTTTGTCATGGCATTTGAAGGATTGAAAGGAATCTATTCTTATCCAGAAATTACTGGTTCTTTTAAATGGCTATTATTCAAGATTTTTTTAATTTTGACCTTTCACTGTAGCATGTTTAACAAGTGTGTGAAGTTTGTCATTGTTGCACCTGAAATTTAATTTATAGCAAGATAAAGTCTATGTATGCTAATATTTAAAGAAATCTTCTCACTGTTTATCTACCTGTTTTCATAAAACTTGTCCAAGCTACATTAATTAATTCACTTTAACAGAAGCACATTTTCAGAAATTTTTTTTTGCCAATACATTTTCCTTTTACTGGAAGGAGAAAAAGACAGATAGTACCAAACACTAGGATTATACTTTCTTTAAACTTTTTTATAGACACTCCAATCTACAGTTATCTCCCAGCTTCTTAAATTCAATACATTTTTTTGGACTCAACTAGATTTTACTGTAAATTTCTAGTCATAGTGGTAATAGTAATGTTAATGTTAGTAGCAATCAGAGGAAGGAAACTTGTGATAGTAAGACTTATTGGGGAATATAATATAAGCAAGACATTGTGAAGATGTTCATGCATACCAATGCATAGAGCAGCACAATTCATAACAGATAAGACTTGGAATGCCCTTTGTACCTATCAACAGATGAATAAATAAACAAAACATGGTATTTGTTGATAAGGGAGTATTCCTTTGACATAAATAAAGGTAATCCTGGAGGAAGTGGATGCATTCCGGCACCATACTATTAAGTTAAATAAACCAGACACATAAGTTTAAATATAACATGATTGTCTTACATGAGAAGTTTCATCAGATGGTGCTGCTGGAAAGTGAGCCGTTCCTGACAGAGCTGGCCAGGCTTTCCCAGAAGTACCAAATGTCAGGCAGCGTGTTCATCACCCTGAAAAAAAATATGATGGTTGAACTAGATCCATCCCAAAAAAGGGCTCTGTGGAGGACGTTGAGCCTGTGGACAACAAATGTCTGTTGAGAGTTATGGATGGGAAAAAGAGGGTCAGCACTGTTGTGAGCTCTAAAGAAGTGAGTAAGCTTCAGATGACCTATTCAAACTTGCTGAGGGCTAGCATGGCTGGGCTGAAGAAGACAGACAAGAAGAACAAAAGTAAGAAGGCCAAAACAGCCCAGTGAAGGGCTCTAGATGCTCTGCTCTTACCAGTTAACCAATGGATTACTGTGTTTCCTTTAGCCACAAAGCTAGATTTTTGAATTCCTTGTGGCAACTATTTTCATGTGAGATTAGGGTCATTTTAGAGAGAAAAAGGTTATAGTGTGCAGAGTAGTTGGGTTAAGAAACTAGTTCAGATCTGTGCTTCATGGTTGTGTTCTGAGTTTCCAAAAGCCTCTGTAACCATTTCCCTGAAGAGCAATGTATCATGAAATATTTGTTTCCCAGAAAAAAAGAAAGAAACCCAAGCTGTACATAAAGAGCAAAATAAAAGATAATTATACACAGGGAGATGGATCTTCCTCAAATGAGAGGGGGATCAAGAGCTGGAGAGAGAGAAAGGCATAGAAGAGTCAGGAATGGGAACAGAAATGCGATGTGGTATGAACAGGACCCAACGCCACACAAAGAATATAAACCACTTGTGACGAAAACATGTGTAAATAAAGAAACATTTTAAAAACTAGTCTGTTTTTTATTTAATTTTTGACAGAACCTGGTATGTTCTTTAAAGAAGGTTAAATTGTGGGTACACAAAGAGGCAAATAACTTGGTAAGATCCTGTAGCTGACTAGTGTTGAGACTGGTATTTAAACTTAGTTTTCCAATTCAAGACCTCACATTATGAAAGATGGGTTGCATTTTGAAGATTCTTTTTCAAATTTTTGGCTTTCTTTTTAGGGAAAACAGTGTCTTATTTATATCTCTGACCCCGAAGAACCTAACTTTTTGAGCAATGAATGCTCTTGATGAATAGGAACTCACAAACACTGATAGTAAACTGTCAAAGGGATTGTTTATGAAAATCTTATGAAGTTTATGAACAATCATATAACTACATGTCCTTTCTATTGACGCATATATCAGCCATTCATTTATATAGAACTCTACACTGAATTACACACCAGCACACCAAAATTCAGTCCTCACTTTGATGCTTGAAGACAATTCGCTGGAGATTTTATCAAACTATGAGTTTTCGGGCTACAACCACCATGTTTCTTATTGAATGGATCAAGTATCTTTTCTTTTTATTAAGTACTGAGGACTGAACTCAGGGCCTTACATTTGCCAGGCAGGCATTATGCCACTGAGCTATTTTCCTAGCCCCTCAGGCATCATTAATAAGTACTTGTTAACAGCTATAGATTAACACAGAAATAGATAATCTCTGAATTTTAGCACTTACAGAGTATACAGACCTGAACAACAGATTAATATCTCCAAGTCAGGTGTTTTTTTCCTTATAAAGTAAGGATAATTTTTGTGTGAATTAAATGAAATAGCACTTCTGAATTTCTTGGTACAGTGTTTGGTATTGAGCTGAGTAAAAAAAAAAAATCACTGTATTTATTTTGTGTTAACAATTATTATTAAGATGAAATTTTAGGGCCTGGGGAGAGATAGCTCAATGGACTAAAGTGCCTGCTTAGGCAAGCTTTGGCAAGCACAGGGACCACGGTTAGATCCTTGGTACCACCTGCCACCCCAGCCCCACCCCCAGGGCAAGCTGAGCTGTCCAGAGTCTGGGCACGATGGCGCACAGCAGTAATCCCAGGGCTAGGGAGGCTGAAAGCAGGAGGATCACCATGAGTTCAACCTGCAACAACCAAAACAACAACCACAAAAAAAGATAGAAACTTCTAGATCACAGATCCTTACTATAATTCCTTCTGTGTTATACAGAGAAACAAAAGATATTGAAGCAGAAACACTTAGCTCTGAGTTTTCCATTGCAGAAGAGTACAGTTACAAGTATTAAAAAGATGAAAAAGGCTTTAGTAAAAGCTCTTTGGAATATTCATACTAGAATTAATTTTACAAAGACATTAGAGAGTTCTATAGTGTAAATGCTATCTCTAATAATAGGGCAAAATCTAGGCTGATTTATAAATAGAGCAGAATTCAAGATATTTATAAAAAATGTGGGAATTAGGCTATGAAAAACAAGATGACCATAAAATTGTCACTACTTTTTGTTTGTTTGTTTTGCATCTTTTTGAGTCAGGGTCTTGCTATGTAGTCCAGGCTGCCTTGAGCTCACTATCTAACTCAGTCTGGTTTCAAACTCTTAGCAATCCTCCTGCCTCAGCTTCTCAGGCTGCTACTTAATGGACATTCATAGCATGCTTTTTTGTTTTTGCTTTTGCTTTTTTGAAAAAATTTTTTGCAAATATCTTCCATCAGGTTATCAAATACAAGTAATTTAAAAAATCCTTTAGTGCAAAATGCATCAACTATCCTTCCTGCTCTCTATAAATACACTAGCAGTAAAATTAAAAGAAAAAAAATGGAGTGATTCTACAATACACTATTAACAGGGAACTTAAGAGAGTCCTTGAAATTATGTATTTTCCTGGCCAAAAAATATAGTATTCCTGGGTTCTATTCAAGTTAAGATATTTTTTGTGTGTGTATTCAGTACAGCGTCTCACTGCGCAGCTCAGACTCACTGACCCTCCTGTTTTCAGTCTCCACAATGCCGGGATTACAGGAGTGCGCCCCCTCCCATCCCCTCATTCTCTGAGGCTGGCTCATCGTGCCCAGAGGCCGGGCTGCCACGTGTGGCGCAGATCAAAGCACGGTCTCTGCGCTTGCCTAAGCAGGCGCTTAATCCCCTGAGCTATCTCGCTGGCCTTTCAAGTTCAGATTTTTAAGCAGCAAAAGGTAACAATAGAACAATAGAACATCCAAAAATTTCAAGGATACAATTTTTGGTGTGACTAATACTCTACCGATCTGTCTTTTATCAGATTAGATCACTTATATCTTTAGATTTCGCGTTAGTAAAATGATACAAAAACTATTACCTTTTGTTTTAGACAAATAGATTTTCAATTAAGCGCTTTCAAGTTATGTCATTTATTGACCATGATTGAGAAAATAGTGCCATATTTTTTGTAGCTTATGTAACAGACAAAAATGATATAAAGCCATAGTATTATTGCCCAGATTTATTTAAAGAATTAAAACTTCTTGGTTTTCTGCTTCTGTAGTACTATAAATTATCAAAGACTTTCATGGAAACGTTAAATTCCCAGGTTTCTGACCACTGTCTGCACATACCTGAGGGTGGACTTATTAGTCAATTGATTTTTCAGTTAATTTTGTTGGTGAATGCTTCATATTCATAACGATCCAAGCTATCATAGGAAATTTGTACCTGTATGTAGTATCTCGATTCTTCCTTTTTTCCCAGCTCCTCTCTCATCCCTTCCAACCTTCTTCCCTTCCTTATTTACAGACACTTTTCTTCCATTTTTCTCCTTCTTTTCTCTCAATCTTCTTCCTTTTCCCTTCCTTCGCTTCCCTCTCCTTTCTCCCCTCACCCTTGTCTACCTTCCCATTTGAACATGGCTCTCCCACTTCTCAATGGGAGAATGACAAGTCCATTTTCTACAGTCCTGGTAGCTATCTGATGTTTACAAATGCAGGTTTTCTGGGAGATACTAGACGGCTGAGAAACATGTTGTGTTTTCTTCCTTTCTGTTGTTTGAAAATGCCTTGAACTTTTTTTTTTTTTTTTTTTTTTTTTTTTTTCATGAATTTAGGATAGAGAGTTCAGGGTCTCACTACTAGATCGGACTCATAGTGATCGTCTGTGTTCAGCCTCCCAAGAGCTGGGATTACAGGTTGCGCCACCACGCCCATTCTCAATCACTGTCTCCACGTGCCCCTGGGGAGGAAACCAGGAATCGAACCCCTGCTGCTGTGCTCTGTCAAAGCAGGAGCTTTAGTACGCTGAGCTATAAAAGTGCCTTGAATTTGATTTGTCACTCCAACTTTCACATGCTGAACGCTTGGACCCAATGTTATAGTGAGGTAGTTATTTTGAAAACTTCAAAACCAATGACAGGGGATTAGATCTTTAAGAGAAATTCATCATTTTCTCAAATGAGTCCAACTTTAAGATAAGTACTGAGTGAACAGCTTGTTATAAAGACAGTTTGATCATCTCCCTCCGTAGTCTGTTGCAGCCTGTCTTACCACGTGATCCCTTCCCTATCTGCTTCAACCATCCACCCTCCTAAGAGCAGAGCAGTTGCTGGTGTCAGGGTTTTAAAATTCCAGGACGTAAGCTTAAAAAAAAAAAAAACTGATTTCTTTATAAGTTGTTCATACTCAAATGCTTTGTTATAGCAGTTACCAAGCGGATTAATATATCTCATTAAATTAAGGACGTGTGCCAAAAAGAATAGGCATGCCAATCAGTACAAATATGCTAAGAGAGGGCCTGGGAGGTGGCTCAGTAGAATAAGTGCTTCCCAGGCAAGCGCAAAGGCCTGAGTTCAATCCCTGATTCCGACCAAAAAAAAGACAAATATGCTAAGAGAATAAGAACAAAATGAATAGCATTTAAGTTTTAATTAATTTGAAAATGTGGCCATAGTTTGTTTGCCATAGGATAAGCACAGAAAAAATTCAATAGTATCTAATGATTTTGGATGCAGGAGTCGTGACTTTGATGTGATGTAAAAAGACAGAATTTTTTTCTTCCATATTTTAGGGAAGGGTCTACAGGGTGTTCAGGGTCTCACTACTAGATCAGACTTGTAGTGATCCTGATGTTCATAGCCTTCCAAGAGCTGGAATTACAGGCACATGCCACCATGTCCAGTCTCAAAAGAAAGAAAACTTCTATAAAATTATCCTTCAAAGGGAAACATGCTCACTTTAAAGTATTTGCAATTAATATTAATATGTAACCAAATGATACAAATACTATAGCTTATCTATTAGCATTCTAGATAAGAAATGAAAACATTTTGCTAATCACTTTATTATATGATGCTTTATATATTAATATTGTATATAATTTTTTACAAAATCCAAGTTCCAACAACCTATAATAAAAAATATAAGTAGTCTTATAGTGTTTGTGATAAAATATATTTCTGTATTGCTGTACTATAAATATGTAGAAGTATATTTACTAGTTATTCTTTTTAAATTATTATGAAATCATAGTAAAAAGTACATGAAAATTTATCTTTAAAGCATAAAAGGATCAAATTTCTAAAATTCCAATCCACGTTAGCTGTTAAGATATATTTTGATGTTTAATTGTCATGTGTAGAAGAATTTTTATTATTTGATTTAGTTGAATTACATGTGCAATTGGAAATTGCAAATGATTATTGATTATTTTATGTTCGTGATCTTCACAGTAGTGGTCGGTTTGAATTTTATTGCTAAGTTGATAAATTTATAAGAAGGTTTTGTTCTGCTGTGTTTCACAGAAGTACAAGTTCTCCTTCTAGTTGCCCTTTTGATTCTGAAATGGTGTCTCGATAATTTGCACTGGCTAGACTTGGAGTCCAATTCTCCTGCCTTGGCCTCTCAGAGCTCCTATTACTGGCATTACAATATAGTGCTACTGCTCAGTGGAATAAGCACCTCCTTGGCAAGAGCATGGGCCTGAGTTCAATCCCTGGTTCCTCAACAATAAATCAATAAATAAAAGCACCTGCTTAGGCAGATGCAGGAAAAAAAAGATCCGGAGAGATGGCTCAGTAGAATAAGTGCTTCCCTGGCAAGTAAAAGGACCTGAGTTCCATTCCCAGTTCCAAAAAAAAAAAAAAAAAAAAATGTGCCACTATTCCTGGCTTTCACAACCTTTTCTAATGTAAAAATGATTTTCTGTTTTGCTATCTTTGAATGCTATTTTCTTCTGCCTTGTCACTTATGCATTCGTTTAATTTATGATTTCTTTCTTTCTTTCTTTCTTTCTTTCTTTCTTTCTTTCTTTCTTTCTTTCTTTCTTTTTTTTTTTTTTTTGAGGAACCAGGGATTGAACTCAGGCTCTTGCACTTACCAGGCAAGCACTTATACTACTGAGCTGCTCCCCGGCCCTAGTTTATGATTTATACATACAAAAAATTCTGTACATTTGTGTGATCAGATTACCAGTATTTTCATTTTTGTTCTTTTTTATGTTAATAATTAGGAAGACTTTTATACTGCCCTAAGACTTAAATGTATTTGAAATCTCCATGTCTTTGTGTTATTCACACATCAGTAGTAACAATGATTTATAAAATCATGTAGACTATATGGATTTTTATTGCACTTATTGTTTATTATAAGCGTCATTCACATTAAACGCTTAGAAAGTTCAGAAAATTTAAGAAAAACGTAACTATTTTTTGTAATTCAACATTTTTCAGATGTTGAAACTGTCATTCATTGAAATATGGTACTCACTACTTTCATTAGGATTTATTTATTAATATGTTAATAGATGTTTTTATTATATATAATTATAGCATATTGCCTTATAAACAAAGGTTTTAAGTGGCATACCTCATTTCAGCCAGTTTCCTTATAAGTATTACTTTCATAGCTATATAGGGACTTAAAAATATAGTCATATTATAAGTTTTGACATGCTATTTCAAATTTAGCTTTTTGCTATTGTACTATGATTGCACTGAATATATTTTCTATATTCCTTTGAATAAAAGCATTATTTTGAAAAATTCTTAGAAGTTCAGTTCTCGGGACTGATTATGTGCATAAATTTTTAGCTTTCTCTGTTTGTTGCCAAATGCCCTCAAGAGAGGTTTTATTTACAATGACCGCCACATGATCTGGGCCTGATGCCTTCTATATTATTGAAAACTCACCAACATTAAATCATGTTTTTAAAGTAAATAAGAATTAAAATGTTCAAAAATTTAATATGTAAAGAATGTTTTTTTCAAGTGTAATTATATAGTTGAATTCAATAGTTGCCTCTTGGAATAAACATTATCTAATCAGTTATAAGGTAAATGACCTATAGTATTTGAGATCATTAGTAAGAATTATAGTTTCATGGCTTACTGGTTTGAGAAACATTACTTAATGAAATGTGAACCACACATTTCGTTTTTGCATACTTACTGGAAATAAATGTATCGTTATTAAGCTATAGATCACCAAACACTAAATTAAAATCTTAAAAGCAGCCATATATAAAAGATAGATCAACCAAATAGTAACATAATGAATTGGAAGATAATAAAATAATTTTTAACTTGAGAAAAATAAGTACCACCTTTGTGTTTGATGGTCAAATGAACCACCACTGAAGAAAGATGGAAAAATGAAAAATGAATAAATAGACAAAATGGAATGTATTCATAAGCTTTTTTCTAAAGCACAAACTCAAAGATAAAATTCAAGAAAGGAGAAAGGTTAGCAGATATTACAGTAGAAAAGAACATGATTGATAGTCCTGTTGAGATATGTATATATAATTAAATGATAAATATCAACATTACCGGCAGTAATTAGTGAAGGAGATTAAATGCAAAAACACAGGTAAGAATCAAGGAAATCAGTAAATGCCATTGCACAGAATCACCAGAGTAAAATTAATCAAAATGATTAGCATTATTGTAAGGAAGAATGGAATTGTATACGTTCAATATATAATGACATGCCA
Source organism: Ctenomys sociabilis (assembly GCA_004027165.1). Lineage (NCBI taxonomy): Eukaryota > Metazoa > Chordata > Mammalia > Rodentia > Ctenomyidae > Ctenomys > Ctenomys sociabilis. Next base: position 94,764 of record PVKA01002549.1, on the reverse strand, counting down.
AATATTCATGTTAAAAATATGTACATAAATATTAAAGTCACATAAGTATAACATATCACTTGCCAGCTAGTGGGAAGTTAGAGAAAAAAAAAAATAGTACAGACAATTCTATGAATAAATAGATGGCCAGAAGCTGGAAAAGGGGGAAAGAATAATCTCCAATAGCAAATGCTCAGAATACAATAAAAATAAATGCCCAACAGATTAGTTTTGAAAACAGCACAAAAAATATCTTCTTAGAAATGCATATTGAATTTGTTTCATGCACATTTCTTAGAGAAATCACTTGTAAAGCTGAAGAGTATGACAATTAAAAGGAAAGTAATGAAAAAGTATACTAAGCAACTACCTATAAATCAGAACAATAGTAGAAAAGGGAACACAATGGACATTATTAGCCTTTACAATGATGACAAAAGGATCAATTAACCAAAAATATATGGCATTTATGAGCTTTTGGAATGTATGCCGAGCTTTGTACTTGTGTAGAAAAAAATAATGGATGATAGCTACTTGCCCAGGATCATAAAGCTAATGTACGGTAGGACATAGCTTCTATTTCAAGGTGTTCTTTTAGAGTTCATATTCTCACAAACATTGATGAGGACAATTGTACGCACTTTAGGATAGTGGTTATACCTGGAGTCAGGGAAAAGGGTTTACGAGCTAAAGATTTGGCTCTAATATTGCAATCTGGATCAAAGGAACTATACACATATCGAAGCATAGCTTTAAAACAAAGAAATACACTTTTGTGTGTGAAATATTCCTTAATAAAGTTGTTAATTGAAAGGAAAGGTGTGTCTCATGTTGAGGATACTTATCACAATTTTAAAAAATAACTTTTTGGGCTAAGTTCAAACATTCTCCTGATTTTAACAAGTTGCAACCTGCAACTTAGAGCACCTGAATGCTCACTGAGGAAGGAGAATCATACAGATAAAAAGAAATAAACAGAGTGCAAATAAAAAGTGAAACAGATATATGGTCTCTACACAGTGCATTGTTTGAAAGTTTGTACTGAGATTCACAAAAAAAATGCTTAAGGAAAACAGAATTTAGCAGGTTTATAAGATTAGGAGAAATTTAGTGAAGAACTTGAGAATTAATAAGATCATCTGGGAGCTGATAAAAGAGATTCTTCTAGAAAACTGAAGTTCATATGACAAAAGAAAATTAATGTTTTTCTTTTGTTACATAACAAGAATAGGAAATTTGTTAGTCCAAATTGTCTTTTAGGTTTTAAATTTATAGCAAGAAGATGAAGTAGGGGGACAGCCACAGAACATGGGACATTGCATCTGCAAACTAGGTAGAGATAAATCTTTGGGACCATATGGTCTCTAGTCAAGAGTTTGGAAGGCAGTTAAGGCTGTGATCAATAAATTTAAATAGCTATCATGAGTAATTACTCTGCTTGAATCATCCAACTTATGAAATCAGTTCATGACTCCCACAAACAAATGAGACCTCACTGTTAACCCTGGTTGTACCAATCCAGTCAACTTTACTTTCATCTCAGAAAACGCTGGAATCTCTTGGAAGAACATAGAACCGGATATATGTAAACACATATTTTTGAGAAAAGAGATGGTATGTGCTGGTTATTACAAAGATAGCCTTCTAATGTGGAAATCATAGAGAAACGGGCAGAAGGTGCTGAAGCATGTATGTATCTTTGCTTTATTTTTTGGCAAATTATTCAGAAAAAAAAAAAGCCCGCTGCCTAATTTTACTATACTCTGTATAAGTCAAGTCCACTTTCTACCTTCAAAATATTGATTTCCGTTTGCTTGGAAATTCGTTCTCATATCTTCACTGTCTCATTTCATTGCAACTGGCTCACTTTTAATTTCAGTCTTTCTTATCCTGCAGGCAATGCAACATCTTCCTGTACTCTATGCACTGTGCCAATCTTCCTGAAGATGCATATTTTTCAACTTTCTAGGTGCCCTCTAGCTTCAGGTCATAACCAGTGGGAAAGGGAAGGTCAGAATGTTCGCCATTCAATTGTTTATGCTTAGGAAGTGTTCCTTTGGTTGTTACGTTGTAATTGAGCAGTTCTATACTGGTTTCCTACTCCACCATTTTCTGATCCTGTCAACTAAAGGGCTCAAGAAAGTAAATGTAGGCTTTTATTCTGGAGTAGTCTGGGCTGTTTCTACTCCACCTTGGTCTAAATGTGCCTGTCTTCATTCCCTGCCTAATATTTTCTATGCAATTTAAACCTTGAATATAGCATTACAGCAACTGGGGGACAGTACAAACGGTAAAATCAACTGCGATGTGTGTAGTCAAGTTCATCGTATGTAAAACCAAAGCGATTGTTGATTTTGGTATTCTGTGCTCATATATTTTCATTGAAAATTGCTGAAGGTACGGTTCCTGGGAGGTTTTTTTTTTTTTTTTTTTTTTTTTTTTTTTTTTTTTTTTTTTTATTTAGCATTTTTACAGTCTCTCATGAGTCTGATTGTTTTCAAGTAGAAAAATAAAAATAAGTGAAAAGGGAGGAGACATGAAGCAGTGTCCTTGTGTACCTCAAAATGTAGTTCCAATTTGATGGGAGGAATGACCCATTTAATGTTTTGCATTAGCTTTGTGTTTGTGAGACAGGTAGCATTTTACGAAACAAGTTTCTATAGTATCTTTCAAGGGAGTTTCATTGGGGAAACCAGCTACAAATCTTTAATGCAATAAAAAAATGCATATTTATCTTTTTCATCATCTCTTTACTTTCAGTTAATGAACAGTCTTAGAACACACTAATTGTAAGTTGTCCATCAGTCTGAATTGCAAATACCTTAGTTTTTGTATTTCCTCTTTCTAATTTTTTACTTCTGTGAGTGTATGGATGTGTATATGTTTTCTGTTTGTTTTCAGGGATAGGGAAGTTTGCATCAAGTTCTATAATCAGGAGCACCTCCAAGCCAGAAGTGTCTTAAATGTGGCTCATATTCTTTGTGACACTTTTTAGCAAGCTTAACTCCCCCAGAAATCATTAAGTTTATTTCTTTGAGCAAGTCAATTGTGTTTGACCAGCTGTTCTATGGCACTCATTTCCAGAAAAGTTTAATTTACTTTTGAACTCTGAACTCACAATAGCTAAACTTGGCAAAGTGTGTTTTTCTTATCCCTATCTCACAAGACAAGCATACACAGTTGTTTACATAATGTGATTTGGATTCCTGTTTTAAAATGAAATAGAGGGTTACAGCAAATATAGCACTGTATTTTTCCAGGATGCACGATTTATGTATCTGACAGAGTGAAGAAAACACTGGTAATGCTGAAATATTATCTGCAATTTATTCTTCTTCAATGGATCAATACTAATATATGTGGAGATTCCTTTACCAGATCTCAATGCCTAGCAACCTCTCAGCATTTTATAATCAAGTGACTACATATGATTTATGATTCGTAATTAAGGGCTTTTTTAACAATCACTATTATTTTTCACATGCACCTCAAGAGTTATTCTGTCTACTAAGAATTCAATTGGATTCTTTGAGTTTGCAAGTCAGCTTTCCTCTATAATGTCTCACAATATAGAGAATAATCATCAAACTTTCCTTTAAAAATATTGTAAGAACCTAAGTATGAGAGGTGACCGCTTATCAAGGAATGCTCTAAAAGATGTTTGCATATGTTGGGCAGTGTGCGGTCCAGTTTCCCTTTGCTATGATGGTTGCATAAAGAAATCTCTGAGGGCTTATAGGTAGAATCCTCATTGAAGATACAAAGCAAGTTTCTTTCTGACCACAATAATGAAGACAATGCCCTTTTCTTGCACAGAGTTGAGCAAGTTTGCTGTGAGACTGTTCTAACACTGGAGTTTTCCTAAGCTGTGTGCTTCCTCGACCAACACGCAGGCCCACTGTGTGCGTCACATTCTCCTAGGATACTTGCACCCATACTGTGGGAGCTACGGTTCAAAGAATACCAACATGAAAGTAAAGTTATGCTTCTTATGCCATAATAAAGTCTTCTGTGTCTCACCCATGAATCCAGTGTGTTCTGCCCTTATTAAAAAAAAAAAAAAAAAAAAAAAAAAAACGGGACAGATTATCTTCTTAATCTTCAGTAGAGAGTGACCTCATCCTCTAGGAGGCCTCTCAGAGAATTTAATACAGAGAAGACCTAACTTTTTAAGAAGTTAGAGAGAACATAGAGTAAGAGGAAGATTATTACAAATTAAGGGATAAAATTGAGATGTGTGAGCCAGTAAAAAGAGAGAGTGAAGATTGTTAACACAAACAAGGATGATGCAGCAGGGTTTATTTTTGTTTTGTTTTGCTTTTTCTGTTTTAATGTATTTGGTCCAGGGTCTCACCATGCAGCCTGGGGGTGTGCGCCACCATGCTTGGTCTTGATAGAAGCTCATCACACTTAGGGGCAGGGATGGTGCAGAACGTGGTGCTGGGGTCGAATTCCAGCCCCTGTGCTTTCCTAAGCAGCCACTTAGTCTGCTGAGTTATCTCACCAGCCTGCCTGATGCAGTGGGATCTCGGTGTTTGTCTTGCAGCAGATGAAGGCTACTTCATCCAGTGCGGCTGAAGGAAAGCAAGAAAGAACTGAATACGAGTAGAATGTTGCAAATACAGACTTGAGAACCATCGAGCCCATTGGGTAGCATTTTTAGGTAGTTATGTGACTTGTGGCGAGAGGGTGGGTGAGACTGGAGGACAGAGAACATTTTAAGAAAAGAGATTGTTCTGATGTTGTCTAGAAAAGAGAAAAGTAGCTGAGTAGCTTTAGATGAAGAAAAGTGTAGGAGGTACAAGTTCCCAGCTGAGTTCAGACCATAACATCTGTAGATTTTTTTTTTAATAGGCATGGTTACATTATGGTTTCTGGGGAAAATGCATTCTTGAAATAGTAGAGAAAGAATACTTTAAAAGTTTACTTTGTCAGGAAGGAGGCTGACTATCTTGGAATAAACCTTAAAGTTGACTTCCTAGCCAACTTTCTAACACTCATGAGCTCTCTTGTGTAGCTCACCACTGAGATGATGAATAAATATCTTTTGCTTCTCCAACAAAGGTTAAGGCTGACATAGTGTTCTCATAGTATTCTACCGTAGTCTGCTCTACTCCAACTGTCCGTATAGGAGTTTAAGTTCACCCTCTTTTGAAACCACATGTTAATGAGGGGTACTGGGCATGTAGCTCGGGCTAATTTACATGACTACCTCAGCTCCTTTTGTTTTTGAAGTAGAGCCAGACCATGTCACCAGGGAGCTGTGAGTGATGGGGAACTTCAATGAGGCACTTGGCAAGAGCATGTCAGAGAAATTCTTAATGATAATAAATCCCCTGACAAGACAAGAGCACTTAAGTCTGATGGTGACAGTTTAGTTTACAGAAATAAAGCCAATGTTCTCTGCTCCATTTTCAGGGTCTGAATGGTTTTAATCATGCTGTTTGGCAGACAGTGACATCAATCCATCTTGTCTGGTCTAAATTCTGCCATCTTTGGCTAGTCATCCATAGACATATTTCTAAAATTCAAAACAAATCAAACCTCCTTTTTTTCATTTTTGCTCATCAGCCATTTTTTTTTTTTTACTTTTAGCTTGAAAATGAAAGAAGATACTGAGAAAATGAACAACTCTTTTTTTTTCCTTACAAATTTGAAATATAAAAATTACTGTCACGTTAAACTTGTTCTCCAAAGATATATGTTTCTAATATGTAAGCTGGGCATATTGGTGCATGCCTGTAAACCCAGAACCGGGGAGGCTGAGGTAGGAGGATCATTGTAACTAAAAGGCCTGCCTGGCCTACAATGTGAGAGCTTGTCTCAAAAAGATTAAAATACATGAATAAATAAATTAATATTTCCAGAATAAACATTATGATGCTAAACACTGCAACTTGATGGGCCTTATATCTATCACCTTATACCAGAATTTGTCCCCTTTTTCCGTCCTTCCCCTGACTTCTTCAAGTCAAGCTTAACTTTGACTTTTGCATCTCCACAGCCTTTATTATCCTAAGAGACTAGATTTCTTTGGAGAAGACATTTGATAAATAACTGGCCCTAACATCTGACTCTCAATCTCTGTGGTCTTCTGAAGTACAGTCGGCTCAACTACTCTTTTTAACTTTCTTGTGTAGGTCAGAAAGGTCTTGGCTTGGCCCTAACCTAAGAAATTTTGTGGTACAAACCTGCCTCATATACATAGAATTACCTCAGCTTTTTCAATCTCTACTCCTTCTCTCTAACTTGATCAATAATGGATTAAACCTACAGCCAAACATCAGGCCTCAATCATTCCTTTACCCTCCGTTTCTGCAATTGCTTTAGACTTTATAAATATTAGAGCATTTTGGAAATATTAAGAGCTGTTAATTCAAGTCAACCATATGAAGTTCATCCCTTGCTATCCTGCTTTCACTGAACTCAGTTAACCCAAATGCCCTCACCTATTAAAGGAATTTAAAAAATTTCTTCTTGTTTATTATGCAGACTAGATAGAAGATATTGGTAAAGGTTAGATTTTTTTAAATAGTAGTTTATATTTGAGGATTTAGGAGTGTATCAGTAGGGTTCAGTAGAGGAATAATATAATATAAATTTACAATGGCCACCTACAGGTTTAGAGGGGAAGCGTGCAGAGTAACCACCTACACTACAGAGAGCAGAGCGATTCAGAGGAGGGGTAAAGGACACAAGCTCCCTGTAGCACCTGGTGCAAGCCTGTGCCAGGCAGCTGAAGGCTCTGCACTGGAAGGCTGAGGAGCGTGCTGTATGAGCCTGAGAGAACTAGAGGCAAACGTCCAAAGGCAATGGTGAAGAATGGAGCTGCTTGAAAGAATAACATGAGCAATTTCCTTCTTTCCCTTTTTATTCTTTCCAGGCCACAAGACTATTTGTGTCACCATTTCAGATGTTTGTCCTTCACCGCAAGATTGAGGCATTATATGCCATCATCAATAGACACAACCAGAACCTTGCTCCCCTAAACTCCCAGCCATTTCTAATCCACGCACATTCTCACATCCCTATTGATGATCACAGTGAATAGCTTATATCACCTCAATGATGAAGACAGAGAAGCTATTTAGAACAAAACTATATGTGAATGCTATGACTTTCATTTATTTTCTTATTATTGATTTATAACATGCATTTTTCTTTTATGTCTTAGAGCCTGTTTCTGTGTGTCCCCAAATCATTATTGAAATTCTAGCTGAGTCATCTGGAAAGAAAATGATCCTCTTTCTCTCAGTCCACATTCCAAATACCTTTGGAAACACCACTTCCCTGGGTTGAGAGCCTGCCCACACTTGCTCTTGGGTGAGTGAGAAAGAGTCCTGCAGGGTGAAACAAGAGAAAGCTGGATCTTATAAGCCGTTCCTGACAGCATGTAGATTTAAGCAGGGGATAATCTAGATTTGAGGCAGAAGGAAACAATATTTGAACACTACAGATGTTGTATATTAAAGCAATTATAAAAGAATGCTGTTCCTTGGAGTTTTATGCAGTGATAGAAAAGGAACACAGAGATACAGCTATTGTAAACAAGGAAGCAGATATTTGATTTTTTTATTACACTAAATTTCAATAGACAAGAGACTATTGTGTTGGAGAATGCAGCAGGTAGTATGAGATAATAAATAGAGAAATCATTTCCAATACAGACTTTGAAGGCCAAAGGGCAGATTCACCGATCATCTCTAATCACCTCCAAATGAAACAAGTCACTTATCTAATGTTCACACTATCCATAGTTCTACCTCTATATGAAATGGTTGAAAAGTAGGATCTCCTGAGAGTAGACCTAGCTCAAGACAATAGAGGGAGATCCTAAGTCTTTGAAGGGCCTAAGATTATGCTGGTGTTGGAACATGGAGAAGACAAAAAAAAGTGATGTGAGCAAATTCATTACTGACTTTTGTCTGTGCTACAGTTTAACCTGAGAGGAACTCTGTTGAGAAGGCCTTCAGGAAAATTATTCAATATCAGTCGTATTACTACTTCAATGAGAAAATATTTATTCACAGTTATTTCTCATATGCATGATTTTCTGTGAAAGCTAGAGTTGCAATCCTGAACAAAAGAAGCTTTGCACTTTCTTGTAGCTTACTGTCTAGTTGATGATCAAAAAAAAAAAAAAAAAGTCAAGCACCTTTCTCATTCTAAGTGCTACGGCAACCTATTAAGGGGCAGTGGAGTAGGATCTGGTTTGATAGGAGAAGTACACTTTGTTTTTGTTGGGTTTTGGTCTGTTTGAGGCACGGTCTCACTATATAGTTTGTGCTGGCCTTGGATTCACGTTGTAGTCCAGGCTGGCTTTGAATTCACAGCAATCCTTCTGCCTCAGCCTCCTGAGTGCTGGGATTATAGGCATGCACCACAAGGCCTAGTTATGGAGAAGGCTTCTTAAGATATGTAATGCTTTAGTGGAACAACAGCAAATACAGTATGACCTAGTTAGGTGAGGAAGGAGAAAATGTTTATGCTAAGCAGAAAACGTAAGACAAAGTCCAATGGTGAGAAAATGTACAAGAAATATAGGAAATTAACAAATATTCTGAGTGCATCAAGTAGAAGAGAATAAAGGTGTTACTGATAGTAGAAGAAAAGATGAATTGGTAATACAATGTTAATAGTTCCTGTTTCTGAAGAAAAATCAATAGAAATTCATTAATGAAGACAAGGAAGCACAATAATTGTTTATATAAATAGATTTATGTTATCTACAATGTCAATTTGTGTTGCAGTTAAGAGTTACAAGGGAAGCAATAAAATAGAGGACACTTAATTATAATCATTATTTTATAATAGTCACCCAAAGAATCATATACAAAAAAGTAAGGAAATCTGACCACTCAGTGAAAACCAAAGACCCCAGCTGAGCACCTGAATCCTAAGGACAGTGGCCTGCACGAGTAGAGATGGAGACCTGGAGCCCATGATAAAGTGTCGTGGATCTTTGTTTGGAAGCTAGTGGTGGAAGCTAGAAAATCTTTCCCAGTGCGATGGAGAATCTGTGGCAGCAGGCTGAGAAATAGGGAGTCAGGCAGTGATGTGCTCAAAGTGAAGAAAAGAGCTCTCCCATGGTGAACTGTAACCATTAGCGCCACTGAGGTCTGGAGCTCCTTTGATGAAAAGAACAGCCAAGTTAATCTGGAAAGCCAGCATGCCAAAGTCTGTCTAGAGAACCCACAGCAGCCTCAGGAAAATCAACAGCTCTAAACAGGTTCCCAGCAGCTTCCCAACAGCTTTTAACCTCCTCCTCTCTTATTGTTTGCTGTCATTGGCAACAATCCTCAGGCGGGCCTTCCACACCCAACAGTAGGTTAGTTTGGTTCAATTGGGTGTCACAAGTTGATCATCGCTTGCTAGTCCACCACAATTTATAAATTGAAAAGGCAGAATCTAATGTAGAGATAATTGTAGTTCTATAAGAACTATTAATTGAAAAGGAAATAGTTTACGTATATGAATATGTGTGGCAAATACAACTTGAGATTGGAGATGATTCTGTAGATTGTAGATAAATGTGAAATAAACCACATTGATGACTTTCATGTTCCTCACTTTACAGTAACATGGATTGTGATACCTTTTAAAGAGAGAGGAAACTAGAGGTGGACAATGTTTTAGGGCAGTAAAATGGCATAAAGATTCATTTTAGTGTACATGATCCTTGCACTCTATACTTGAGAGTTCAGATAGAAAGTTACTATAAGTCCTTAAAGCTTTTAGAAATTGTCAGGACTGAAGAACAAATTTGTGAGTCTCCTGCTCATGAGAACATTGAAGCTTTGGGACCAAATCCAGAAAAACCACAGAGATAATGTAAAGCAAAAGATAACACTGGGAATAAGCTTTACGGTATGTCAGGAATGGGTAAAAGGATAGAAGAGAATGTAGCTGCTAAGACAGAAAGAGAAGAGAGGAGGACAAAACAGAGAACACAAGGAAGAAAGGATCATGAGGATTAGATGGATAGAAGTGCATGCAGCCAGGAAATTAACATGGAAGGACCATTATTACTTTTAGGGACATTTGAGGCAAAGCTGTAATAGGGAAGGACTGCAGAAGTCAGACTGAGCTAGGTGAATATGTTAGGAGGACAAAAGCTAGGAAGGAAAACCATAAATTCCTCCTTTAAAAAATGTTGGCTGTGGGGCTGGGGAGATGGCTCAGTAGAATAAGTGCTTGCCTGGCAAGCACAAGGGCCTGAGTTCAATCCCCGGTTCTACAAAAAAAAAAAAAAAAAAAAAAAAAATGTTGGCTGTGAAGATGATATTTATTTGTGATGACAATCTACACTTAATTTTCCATAAAGTATACCAGTGTAATTTTCTTCTTCAGAATCATGTATCTATCACTTTTTTTTATCAAAAAATAAAGGTTTTTATTTGGAATTTTTAGAAAAATTATGTTAAGAAAATATAGGTTAAAACATTGCCATCCTTGGCCAGGGAGGTAGCTCAGTGGTACAAGCACCTGCTGGCAAGGGCAAGGTCCTGAGTTTGATTCCTGCTCAAAAAAAAAAAAAAGGCATAATCCCAGTACTCAGATATTATTTGTATTTTTGTTCCCACTTCTAGTCCTAAATATAGTTCTGTATCAAATATATAGGTGATGTACTGAAAAGAAATAATTGTATTTTAGGCTTCTATTCATTTATCGTACCTAACATTTTACCTTATTCTAAGAAGACAAATATTTGAATGGCAGCATAAATAAAGTGTATGCACAAGACCTATCATGATAATTAGGTAATGACTTTTACAAATGGCATGGGACTATTTCTGCATATAGAAAGCACAAACATTTTAATTATAGTGATCAGAAGCTATTATATGCATTACCAGTAATAAAGTAAAATGAAAGAATTCTTATGGATAGAGAGAGGTATTTATGGAAATGTATAACAAAACACTTTAGAAAGATACAACTTTAATTATTTGCCTTTATAAAAAAAAATACCATTCTGAGAGAAAGAAAAATAATGGCTTTTCACATTGTTTTACCACTAAAACCTTCGATTTATTCAGAATTGTAATGTAACTTTTAAAAATGATTTTAAAAAGCATGTTAGAGGTATGTAATTGGGCATTGTATTCCTGAGAAGGAGTCGATTCTTGTGGTATTTGAAAGATCAGTAGGTGATAAAAATTTCTTCATATAGTGTTTCTCTGAGAACATCAAAATTCAACTAACAAGATCTTGGTAAATTTTATTCTACTTTGGGTTTTTTGTTATTGTTGTTGTTTAAGACTCAAAATATAGTTCTGGAATCTACCTGTGAAAAAGGAGGTTATTCTGCACTTTCTTCTCTTTTCTTTTAAAGATGAATCATTCTTAAATCTCACAACTGTTTAACTTTTACCCTGGAAACAGAAAATTTAATAAAGAGAAATTTGGGCTTTTTCCAGTGTTGATGGAATCTATAAAAATGCGATGCTTCTCTCTAGAAGGATCAACGTCGGTTTTAAAAGTTTGATTTAAGTAAATATTGTTAGTTTACCTGCTAAGAGGTAGGATTATATGATTATTGGGGATTGGTTCTACTCTGTTGAATCTAAAAGCAATATTTTTCCCACAAGGAAATTGCTATAGCTATGATAACAAAAAAAATAATAATAGTGGTGCCGGTTCTGTTTTGGACAGTGAGAATGATCTCCAGTGTCATTTAACTTGCCTGCTAACTATAAAGACACTGTTTATTGGGATTGGTTTAGTGAGTCTGCTGCCTTCTTTATCGGGTTAGAGGCTGCCTTGGAGATGGGGTAAATTTTCAGACAGGGGAGGAATCAGAAAGAGGAGAAATGAGTGTTCAGTATGGCAAACACTGAGGACATACTCAGAATTCTACCAGCTCTATAAGCCAGGATGGGATCTATCTGATTTTCCTGATGCCTGCGAGGCTGATAGATTTATCCTTTAAATTATGTCCGCATAAACGTTATACCTCTAAGTGAGCGTTTAGGCCTCTTCTGGTTACACAGCCTTTCTTGTTTGACTTGAATCCACAGTTTCCTATAATACTCTAATCCCTTCAAAATTGAATTTGTTTGGTAGCTTTCTAAACATCCAGCTCTTAGATATAGAAGTTAGCTCAAAGACTCCATTTTTAGAGGAATCCTAAAGAGCTGCGTGCTGAGCGGTGGAAGAAACGCGAACGCGGGCTCAGAGCACTCCGTCCTGCTCTTCTTGGCAGGTGTGCTGACGTGGGGTGCAAATGTCCACGCATACACAGAAAGGAAGCAAGATTTTTTTGTTTTTGAGGAGGGATTTTGTTTCGTTTTTTGCTACTCATTCATGAGAGTATCTGCTTTTAAACACCCACTGAAAAAGAAAGCCTTCACCCAATATTTTTTTTTTCTTTTGGGATTCAAATTTAAGCATGTGAAGAGGAAACACGTGCACCTATACATCTGTAATAATTTAGAAATTATTGTATGTCAATCAAATGTGGAGTTACACAATACTTATAATTAAAGCCTTCCTTTATATCAAAAAGTACTTTGCTTAGATCTTCTTAAAGGGGTTCAGCATTATGTCATGGGATTACTTAAAATTCCAAAGCTTTCTTTTTTGAAAAGAAGGTAAATAATTAGGTGGAATCTGTGTCCAGTAAGAGCTGTGGTCTAAGCCCAGAAGATGCAATTATTTATGGTAAATTTGGTCCTCTTTTCCTGAGGACCTGATGTTAATGAGACAGCATTTGGAAGAGCTCATTCATTAGTCCTTTACTATTTATGTGACAATTCTGAGTCACAGCGAGATTTCAGGATGGGTGCAAATCTCAGTAAGCCATTTCAAAATAAGGAGACAAATACATGGAATTCTATGTGGCTCTGATTCCTTAAAGGTTATAAGAGAAATGCCACCACTACTTCGATTCAATGAGATGACAGTAAAACTGTTTAGCTTTGCTAGATTCCATCTCCTTGCTGAAACAATGAACAATGCTGGAGTTTGCCACTTCAAGGATATACGCTATGTTCTTGAAAACACTTTTTTTCCTTTACTCACCTCTCCTAACCTTACAGCTTTCTTTGCTTTTTATTTTTGATGTCCAAAGATTGAAAATGTTTGTAGAAGCAATCACAGCTACATCATAAAATGTGGTAGCATATGATAAATTTTTATTATAAGCCATGATAAAATTTACTATAGATTTTAACTATGGAATTGGCATAAATTTTAAAAGGGGAAAACAGCATTGTGGTTATGCACATAAATTCTGAAGACAAACTACTTGGCTTCAGATTCCTGACTTTGTTTATTGAACTTAAGAAAGTTAGTCTAAGTTCCACGAAGAACCTTAGTGCCCAACTTTTCTTTCTGTAAAATGACAAGCAACACAAGCAGTCATACTGAGTTTTATGACAATTAAATGCTAAACATTGAAAAGTTTAATTTATAAAGTAAATCAAATAAAAAATGTCTTTTTGAATAAAGAAATGTGGCAATAATGACTCTGAGTAGGTTTCAGTGGCTAAGCCTGGCTCCTGTAGTTCTCCTACTCTCATTGGCCTTGCCTGGCTTTCCTAAGAAATCTGTACAAAAGACCTCATGGAAAAGAAGAAACCAAGTATCTCAAGGTTGTTCAGGAGAAAGAACACAAGAGAGAAATGAGCTGCCATAATTTTCTGTCACATAGTTCTGATGGTAGAGCACAGCGAGCCTCGCTGTCACACTCGCTGTCATTCACATTGTGCTCCTGATTACATGAACTTTCCTGGGATTGAAGATGGATTTACTGGTCCCCATACTACTGTTCTCTACTGGTACAGAAGAAACAATAAGATTGATTTTAGGGTGCCATCTGAACAGATTAGAGTTACAAGAGAAGATGAATCTGCTAGCATAGTTCCAGCTTTTCTAATGTTTCCTCTTTAGTGGCTTGCTTTGGTTTGGTTTGGTTTGGTTTGGTTTGCTTCAGTTCAGATGGATTTGGTTTAGGCTTTTTGTGGTACTAGAGATTGAACCTAGGGACGCTCTATGATTAAATGATATCCTTAACACTTTTTATTTTTATATTCTGAAAGTTTTGCAACATTGACTAGGCTGAGCTTGGACTCATCTTCCCGCCTCAGCTACCCAAGTACCCTGGATCACAGGCATGAACTTCCACAATGGCTGAGCAATTACCTTTTAAAACAGTGTGTATCTTCTCCAAGATTGTAACATTAGAAAAATTGGTGTCCTGTGATCAGTTCGTCTTCTCTGAGTAGGAGTCATGTGAAGGTAAATACTCTTTAGGTTTATCTTTCTTAGGAAAACCACTCTCATGTGCTAAAGCCTTTATTGCTAGGAGGTAGTTAGAATATTTGACAGATAATTGTGAGGGAAAAATATACTATTCTGCCTGGATTTATATCTTGCTGGGATATGCTCCTTTAGGCAATATATCATTGTGAGCTCCAGTTTCCTATCTGTTAAATGTTAGTGACACTGCGAGTAAGACTAGCAGCAAAAATAAAGTGGATTTGAGAAACAATAAGTAAATTGTTAGATGTTTGCATGGCCCTCTTGTAAGTTGGTGTTCAGACTTCAAATTGTGTCACCTATCTTCAGTTTTATGTGTTTGCATTGTCTTTCATAGATTAATGTGCCATTTAAAGGAATATCAGATATAGTTGGTCCATTGAAAAGATAAATGGTGAGTTTACTATGCAATTCTTTCAAGTAACTTGAAATAACCTCTGAAAGGATGTTCTGAGTACAGTTATCAGTTGACGTAGATTTGAAAGAACATTTGCTTTAAGGTTGAGGTAAAATTGATTATAATTTTTCTAAAGGAATATTGCAAGGGAAGGAAAAGAAATATGACTTGGATGAGAAAGAAAGTTCACTAAAGTAGTAAATTGTCTTAGGCAACAGGAAAGGAAAAGTACAGGATGGGAAGGATGGTAATGAGCAGTGGAAGAATGACTAAAGTGTGATTTGTTGTATTTACTGTCCATTATAAAATGTCCATGTGTAAATAGCATTTATTTTTCTGTAATTGAGATCATTACAAAGAGCATTCAAAAAGGAAAGTGTATGGAAATTGAGGAAAAAATACTCATAAGAGTTTCAAAAGACATTCAAACAATTCACTAGGAACATATCAAAGAGGATTCAACAAAGCTTAGTGTTCAAATTTAACACGGTTATAAAACTGGATGAGGTCATAGTGAGGTGGTAAGATTTTTTCTGACAAATTCAGAAAATAAGATGTTTTATGTGTGAATCCATCTCAGCCCAGGATCAAAGTTGAGCAAGTAAACAAGAAAATTAAATGTCAATGATAAAATAATGATGACAGTGACAATGTGATTAATTCAGAATGAAATACTGAGGAGAAATAATTAGTGAGCTGAGATGAAAATTAGTGTATGAAAACTGTAATGTGATTTTTAAAGTAAAGTAATTAAATAAGGCTTTCTTGGAAAGGTTAATGGCTACTGACTCTTGCATTTTAATCTTTGAGATTTATTTATTAAATTTCATTTTGTTAGATTCAATTATATCATAACACCTTAGAAGTTTGGAAACAGTCAGTAGCTCAGAGGCCCAGCCCTGATCTCCTGTGTCCTAATAAAGGATCTTCGGAAAGTCATGCCAATTTTCTGCTTACCTACAAACACATATTGTAAACAGTTGATATTTTGTGAACAAACAAATAGACTATAGGATTTGAAGCATAAAGTTACATGAGCACACATACTTTTTCAACTTACAAATATATGAGTGTATATTCTTATCTTTTAAAGAGTTCAAAGAATAGTTGATATCCTGTTATATTAAGGTAGAGTTTATAAGAAATTTCTGAATCAGCAATGTCTGTATTAACTAACTTATTGATAAAATCTCTCAAGTTAACTTACTTACTGAATAAAAGCTTAAAGGAACCGAAAAATCCTGAGCACAAGGCACTTTTATATTTTATCTGTAATAGTAAAGAACAATCATTAGAAAGGAATGTTTTGGAGATGAATAAAGGTAATTATTTATAGGGGCAGACTCAGGATCCAAACTCTGACCAATAAAATAATGTACTTAAATTTTTCTTTTCAGAAATATTTTAAAAGTCTACTTAATAATATTGTATTCCAAAAAATCTTGAGCATAGTTTTTAGGAAATACTTCCAACATTTTAATTAAAGAGGCTGAGATTAATGAAGTATTTGAGGGAGTGGCTTGAATGAATACAAGATGATGTTGTTTTGAACTACAATAGTTATCAAAATGTGTTATCATTGAAAAATTAAAAATGAGATTCTACCTTTTAAAACATTTTCCAAGTGTCATTTATATGACAGATGATTGATTCTAGTTAAATTCTCATTTAAATGACTAATGTGGAAGACCAGGGAGATAGCTCAGTAGAATAAGTGCCTTCCTAGCAAGTGCAGGGTCTTGAGTTCAATCCCCAGTACTGCAAAAACAAATAAACAAACAAACAAAAAAAAAAACAATTTAGTTTAGAGAGGGAATATACAAGATGTGTGCCTCCAAACCTACAACAATAAGAAGTTATTTTAAGAATGTAGGAGGGACTACTCACTCAGGCCCCCCTCCTGTCTCTCTTTGGGACAGGAGCTTTCTTTTCCTCAATAAATACTTTCTGCTCATGAAACAAAATGTAAATGACTGAAGAAGAAGCATATAAAATTATTAGACAAGTGAAAAAATGGTTGACCTTAGACTATGAATTTTCTGTTAATCCAGATGAAAAAAAATCCTAGTTTCATATATTTACTATACAAAATTTTAAACACTTGACAACCTGAAGCATCAAAAATAAAACATGATAATTACATGAAAATTTATCAATTAATAATAATTAATAAATAATAAATTAAAATACAAAGTTTCTCATCAACCTCTAAACATAGATCAGTTGAACCACAAAACAGGTTAAATGGACAAAATATTCAGCTAGATAATTCAGAGAAATGTTTATGCAATAGCCAAAGTATATATTAAATATTTGTTCTTTGTTGGTAATGAAAGAACTTTCAATTAAACTAGACAGATTCTAAAGTTATTAAACACTGTTACCCAAGACATTAGGTAATTAGCAATCTGCTTCTCTGTTATACAGATATACATTAGACACATCTCTTAGGAATGAAATTTGTTAACTTCCATCAATACTTCATATTTCAATGATTAATTCAACATTTAGTTATCTCAGTAAATATTCAAATATTTGAGAAAATTTTGCATAATGATGAATATTATTTTAAAATGAAATCATGCTATGCCTGAGCTTAGTGGTAAAGCACTATCCTGGCATGCCTGAGGCCCTAAATTCAATCTCCAGCGAAGAAAAAGAGGTAGTGAGATAACAGAACTTTTTCTTGATGTAATTTGTCATGTTTAAGGGAAGAGTCTAAGGAATATGTTTAGGTTTTTTTAACTGGGGAAACTGTGTATGTAAACAGGTGTATAAACTAAGATGCTACTTTTTTGTTAAGTAATGTATTATCTATCCTTAAAGTTATTTATAAACATATAAAACTACACCGAGAAATATTTTTAAAAAAGCAATAATCCCTAGCAATCATAAATAAATTTTTAAATCTTCATTTGTATTTCTTAAGCTGCTGTAATGAGCATTCACTACTTCTAAATGTGTGTCTGTGTGAAATGCTGTATGTGCTAAAATCATGTTATTCTTAATTATTTAAAATTCTTCAATAAAGTAAATCATATTTAAGCTCTCCCTTAAAGTGATATAACTTTCGGTTGATTTCCTATTTTGCTGTAATACCAACCTGCCTTTTAAATGCCCTTGTCCTCTCTTCTAACACAGATCCAGGCACAGAATGAAACATCAAATTGGGATTGGAAATAAATGCAGTTCATATTATAAGCCTTACTTGGGAAATTTGAGACAGCTGTTTAGGCTTACTAGATATTTTACATTTAATTTGTATTCTAGAGGACCAGGGCTATTGGGGAAAGGCTTTTCCTGAGCAATCATTAAAACATCAAAGTAGAATTGTAGATATGGTCATAAGCCTCCCATTTTTTTCTGGAAATATTGCAGCTGTGATAAATTCCGCTTTGTGGTAGGAAATAAGACAAGGCTAGGATCATCTCTAAGCATTTCGCAACACTGAAATGACACTTCTTATAAAATGCTATTCTTATTTTGTTTGCCATTTTGTTTCTTCTTCTTCTTCTTCAAAGACTTAAAATTAACCTTCACTTCCATTATCTCAACAAAACATTTAAATGTTTTGAGATTGGAATGACATGTGAGTGTCGTGCTTACATATAACAAAATATTTTGAACAAGACAATGCGATCTGATTCTAGTTGATAAATAAGAAATACATATAATTATAAAGTACCACATCTAAATGTCTGTATTCACCATCAACTGAGGACGTCACTGTAAACTTCAGAGAAAGAAGTCAGGCTGGCTTAGGAAGTTATAGCACCTCCTAATTGTTATAGGCAAAGGACACATTACATTCTTTCAAAAATTGAAATGCATCAATTAATTTGACCTCCCAGTGATTATAAAGCCTAGAATATAGCGCACACCCTAATTTGGTGGTACAAAAACTGAGGCATTGAACGTTAAATGATAAATCTAAAATCACAATCTGTCCTGATGTGTGTACTGAATTTTGACCGAGGCTAGTTCAAGTGGACATTGCCCCCTCAGTTCAGCCTGGTGGCTTTTGTATATGTTTTTGTGGCTTCATGTACTGGAGTACAGCATGGGCATGTTAAGCATATAGGCAAATTGTCTTACTAATTTTTTTTTTTTTTTTTTTTTTTTTGTATTTTAGGACAGGGTCTACAGGATGTTCAGAGTCTCACTACTAGATCAGACTCAGAGTGGTCTGCCTGTTTACAGCCTCCTAAATGCTGGGATAATAGGAGTGCCCAACCACACCTAGTCTCAGTTGCCACCACAGGGTGCCCCAGGGTGGGGCTGGCATGTCTAAGTAGGTGCTTTAATCAGCTGAGCTATTTGCCTGGCCCTCTTTAACCTCAATTTTACCTGAAAGGAAAACTTTTGGTTTTTATGATTTTAGATGTTCCGGTAGCTGATAGAAATGCTTTTTCTTTAGATCTGAGATGTGGAATAAGAGCTCATTGGACTATTTTCTCTTACTTTGTTTCAGATTTATGTGCATTTATTTAAGATTTTCCTCTTAGCTGTCCATACTTCTTGCAGAAATTACTGCTGCATATCATACAGTCATACTAGAAGACTCATGCAACGTTAGTTTAGAATACTTCTGCAATCAACAACATGTTCCAAATTCCTTCTAAATATTTTTCAGACCACAAATAAAATAATAATATTTAACAAATATTCTTAAAACGTTGCTGCAGCCTGGGGTGGTGACTCATGCCTGTAGCCCCAGCAGTCAGGAGGATGAGACAAGAGGATG
Organism: Ctenomys sociabilis; assembly: GCA_004027165.1. NCBI lineage: Eukaryota > Metazoa > Chordata > Mammalia > Rodentia > Ctenomyidae > Ctenomys > Ctenomys sociabilis. The sequence goes on along the minus strand of PVKA01002549.1, from coordinate 75,382 downwards.
GCTGTGAGCTCGAGGCCAACCTGAGCTACGAAGTGAGTTCAAGGCCAACCTGGCATGCCAAGTGAAAGTCTGTCTTTAAAAGATTTCTTTTTTAAAAGCTCCTATAAGAATGTTTCTGTTCAGCTTACTTTTGAACAATTTCCTTGAATATTCACAAGTAATGTAGACTAACTAAGGAACCCTTAGCCAAGGAAAGACAGAGAAAAATGGGCAGGGTCTGTGCACCCACTGCTTACTGGACCAACTGGGACTGAGCCGCAGGCTGCCACTGCCTGTTGGTGGCCAACTGGAGGAGCTGGATATCTGTTCTGATCACCTGCAGGAGACGTTAGCCAAAGGCTGGCTGGTGCTGAAGGAAGAAGGCAGTCAACTGGTTTCTTCCTCTCCTCTCTGCCTGTCCTTTTGTATATTTTGGCCCACATTTCTTCCATCCCTGTGCTTCGACTGTCCAAGAAAGATCCATTTATAATGGTCTGGTCCCTAGAGACAGAGACAGTTTGGGTAAGTGTTGCTGAACTTTAGGAGGCTGGACGTAGGGAGAGGTTCTTTGGGTATTGGAAGCAATTTAAAACCGACTGTGGGTGGGTCAGGGGAGATGGCTCAGTAGAATAAGAACTTGCCTGGCAAGCACAAGGGCCTGAGTTCAATCCCCAGTTCCATAAAAAAATAAAATAAAGTAAAAGTGACTGTGGGACCTGCTAAAGGCAAAGTCCTGAGTCCAATCTAGGTACACAAAAAGAAAAAGAAAAGAAAAAAGTGAATGTGGGCCTCTGATCTCTGTTCTCCTCTCTCTGTGTATCTCTTTTCCTGCCTCCCTGACTGTCTCTCTCCCCACCTCTGACTATCTTTCTCCATCTCCGTCTTTCTACTTCCTATTCTGGAGTGTGGAAATTCTCTCCAACAGAAGTTCTCACCATTTTCTATAAGAAACTGTCACCAAAACAGTGAGGCATCCTAATTTAGGAATAAAACTCAAAAAATTGTAAGCTAATCTATGCCTTGCAGATTATTAGGCTAGTTGCCTCAATGTACATTGTCATAGCATTACAGAGCTGACTAACACACCACAATATGATAGCTAGATATGATCATGTATTATTTGCTATGTTCCATCATCTACCTGAGAAGATAAATTTTATTAGGATATGCAGGGAACAATATCATTTAGAACCTTAAAATTCTTAAAACAAAAATAGAAAAGTAAGTTGTGACAGAACTATGAAATAATTTAAAAGAAAATATAGGTGCACATAATTTCAGTTTGATAACATTATCTCTTTGTATGCAAGTAACATATATACATTTATGAGAATGTGTATTACAGTTTTATGGCAAAGAGGGAATTTTGGAACTATATCTTAATGCCTAGTAATAGGTTATATGCAATAAACAAAAAATATTTAGTTCAAGTTCATAATGTTTATAAACATTAAAATAGGTAAAAATTGTGAAAGGGAAAGAAAAATTTATTCATTTTTTATGTTGTTTTTCCATAAGAAGAATTCTTAGAAACTATATGTTATATATCTGTATTCTTGTAACCTCAGGAGATAAAGGTATGGTGATTAAAATATCATCTCTAAATCCTATAGTCTCAATTTTTTAATTTCTAATATATCTGGTGTCCATAATGACAAACATATATGCATTTTTCAAAGGAAAACAGTTAAATGTCATTTTTTTATTAAGTTTCTTGTTCTCAAAAATTTAAAAGTCAGCATCTTATAATGTTGAATGTAAATGTCACAAAATACAAATTTATCAAGTAAAGATAGGTGTAAATTTTAATCACATACAATTATTCATAAACACTCCTGTTCTTTACATTATTTGTTTCTTTGGGAATCTCTTGAAAAATTATATACTATTTTATATAGTAGCTTGTACTAGAGAACAAGAAAAAAGTGCTGCTTGTTCTCCTTCGGAATTTCAAGTTTATCTTAGACAAAAGACTAAGATAAAGTAATACTCTCTTGGTTTAAAATATGGAATTGTGGGTTATCAGGGACTCATGCATAGTCACACTTGGACCAACAGCAGACATTAAAATACATCTCTCTAAGCAGGGATAAACCCAGTCTCTCTTCAAATGTAAATACCTGAAACTTTGAGAACTGATAACTCAATTTCCATCAGTCCCCTGGGATTGTGACTATTTTAAGAGGGGCCATGCATAAAATTAATTGCAACTCCTGGAGTTCACACAATGATCTAAGGGTGATGCAGATCACTTAGTAATTGCCAGTATAATCCATCTTCAGGGTGTTAGGTTAGTGAGGGAGAGCTTGAATTTATTCTTCTTGCAATCAAATGTAGGAAGCTAACAAGTTTTTCTCTGGCCATCTGGTGGGTTGTACATCAAATGAATGATAGGACTTCACTCCTCAAATCTAATTATTATTCCAACATTAGCAGGGAGCTAAACAAATAGTTGAAACTATTCTTCCATAGAACAGCAGATCAGTCTTGGCATCAAGAAGACGAAAAACAGCATCTCATGAATCCTAAACAGAAGAAAAGGAAGTTGTTGTGTAATAATAGAATCTTCCCTCGTATGTCACCGATGTCTGTCACTGCCTAAGACTACGCCATGTTTATGCGCTGTGAGCCTTCACCTCTCACTGCAGTTTAAACTGTCAGATACCTTAAAACGTAGTGACCTCATTAGTAAAGTGTACAAATCAAGGAAAGGAGGATGGTCAACTAAATGTAGGCCAGAAATATTATCAGTCATCACGTTTTTAATAATTACTATAGGAGTTTCCATATTCATACAAACACAAATTTTACAGATACATGCAAAAAATAATATATATGATTCTTATCATTTTTCCTTGAAAGGTTATATGTGCTTTTGCCCTGCATTTCACTCAGTTCTTGCCCTCTTGTACATATGAACTGCTCGCGTTAATGGCTAAGTGTGAAACCTTCTGTATTTTTCTCTACACTCATACTATTGTATACATGAAGAATGTATAAAAATTAGTTGACAGAATCATGTTATAACGATTCATCATTTTTTTCCCTAAAAGCATAAATTTTGTGTCATGCTTCTGGCAATTGAAAGTACCCCATGGAAATTTTTCCCAGTCATTTCTGGCATTTTGCTTATTCTTTACTGTCCCTGGGTCAGACATACCATAAGGGCATTAGTCATCATTCTACTGAAGGGAATTCAATACAGTTCATGTATTTAACATCATATTGCAGGAAACAGTGCTATCAACATTATTTCACTCGCGTCTTCAAATGTAGTTTTTATTTCTCTGTAATGAGACAATTGAACTGGGAATAGCTTGTCGAGGAAGATACACACTTCAATATTTTTCCCACTCCATTTCACAATGAGCTGTAAAAATTTCCATTTTCACCAGAGCAGATTTTGTTTGATCAATTCTTTTTTCATGGACAGGTTTAAAGTCATATTTCACTGCTGCAAAATACTTTCATGCATAACCTATTGTTGAACATTGATGAGTCTAACAACTGCTTTCATCATTTCTGGATATTTAGATTTGTTCTCCTGTGACCGTCAATTTATATAATTTCTTCTTTTAAGCCAGGATTGTTTATCCTGTTTTTTTTTTATCAGGTTTTTAAAGACACTGAGTTTCTGTTTGTGAACAGAAATATTTTTCCAAATCTATCATTTGTCCCTTTAATTTGTCTATAGCCTTTGTAAAAACAGTCCTAAATTATTTTTGTATTCCAGTGAATCTGTATTTTAGCATATCTTGTAAGTTTCAGTCTTTGATTGAAAAGATTTTCAATGAACTGTATAGAATTTTGGTAAGAAAAATTTCTGAAGGAAAAAAGTTGAAGTTCCTGGAACTAAATTCCTGATCATTAATGTTTCTGAGCTTATTTTCATGGGACTGGTGGGAATTTATAATGGTATGTGGTGTAAGCTAACGGAAATTTTTTTTTAATTTTAGGGAAGGATCTACAGGGTGTCCAGGGTCTCACTACTAGATCTGAGTTGTAGTGATCCACCTGTTTACAGACTCCCAAGAGCTGGGATTGCAGGTGACCAGTCTTAATTGTCATCTCAACTGTACTGGGGGGTAGGGGTGGTACAGCAGACCAGGGGAATCAAACTCCAGAGGAATATGTTCTTTTTTTACCATTAGCTAGATTTACTTGTAACATTAGATAAATAATTTAGAATTCATGTTTTAGATGATGAATTGGAAGAAAACGCTGTTGTGACTTATATTGTAATATACACTAAGGATTTAGTTTTGTGGGTTTATTTACTCTGCTTCATGAATTTATCATTATTACATTTCCTATGCAAATTTAACTGCAGAATAATTATATATGTCCTTTTCCTAAATCCTCTTTGAAGAAAATAAGTCTTTCTTTAACAAACAAACAAACTTGTTTTTACAAACCAAAAGACAAATTCCAGGCCAGACTACTTGCAAAACTCACCCTCAGTAACAAAAGTCTTCAGCAAAAATTAAATTCCCACAGTTGCTTTCCTACTTTTGATAAATTTGTAGATAATTCTGGATAGGTAAAATTTCTTTTTGCAAGCATAGCATCTCTCCTCCTTTTGAAAATCTTACCTCATTCAAAAAATTTAAAACATTTCATCATCATTTCTTTTAGACTAGTTCTAAAAATGAACTTGTAAATGCTCTTTAAATTCTTGGGTAGGAAAGAATTTCTAGGAAAGTATTTTTTGTGATAGAAAAAAAACAATTTTTAAAAAATTTGCTTACCTTGTATGAAGTCATTGAACAAAATCAATCATTAATTTTAATAGCCTTTCACTAATCTCTAATATTAAAACTAAAACTAGAATACAGTCTCTGAATTTCTGATGTTAGTTCCTCTTCTTAAACATTCTGTACAAGTTTTGACAGTGTTACTGATACAACCATGGAGACAGGGCACTGGGGAGACAGACAACAAAGATGATCACTATGAGTTAGTGCTGCATAGTGAAACCCTGTACCAAATATATACATGTATACATACATACACAAACAAATACACACATAAAAAAATGAAGGTAGTCAGCTCTCCTGTGTACCCTATGACATTAATGGCAGCACTGATAGAGACTTGATATTTTAATCATATTTGCAATCAGTTTTCATGGTCACCTCTGTTTTGTTTTCATTAGTTTTTTACTATAAATAGCTCCTGTGCTTTATCAAATGTCTTCTCACTTAATATTTTCATTAATTCACAGACATGAGAGTATGTTGGTAGATTTTTTTTCTTAATTATTCTCACCCCTGGATTCATGTAGTGAGTCTAGAATCTATTTTGGAGCTAATGTTTCTACTTGCTAATTTTTTTCTTTATTTTAATGACTTTCCATTATGAAAATGTAGTTATACTATCTAGGTTTCTTTATTTTTTTTCATTGTTTATGTACATGGTGAAGATATTTTACATTTATTTAGAAACAAAAGAAATGCACAAAATTGACATCTTATTAACTATATTTCTTCTGTAATTTTGTATATTCTTCCACATATTTATTCTTTTGAGTATAACATTTGACTACATATTTATAAGCTATACTGTATTTCATAAATATTTCACAAATTTCTGTAATTTATGTGTGAGCACGCATATACATACACTATTTTATACTTTATACTGTGTTGTGCTATAATTTTCTGAAAACATTTACACTCCTCCTTTTGTTTGTGTCTTCTTTGTGTTTCTCTTGCTTTTCTTGTTCTATTATAATACAATTGATTTTAATGAAATATGAGGTCAAATATTTAAACATTTAAGTATATTTTGCCCAATTTTCTTTCAATAATAATAAATGCAAATCCTGTCATTTAAATATTTAGGAGTAAAACTTGTACACCGGGAGAACTTTTATGATTTTGTTAACCTCTTCATTACTTTTAAAGTTTGACCATATTTGACCAAATATTTGTTGTATACTTAATGGGTAACAAGAGACTATTTAAGCATCATATTGTATATGTGAAGAGATGTATAACTCTAGCTATATTTATATCTATATCAACATCTACATCGATATATGTTTAACTGTATAGAGTACAACAACATATCATAGTCTTTTGGCAAAGGATAAGGCGTATTGCTTTCCATCAACTGTGCTTAGAGTCCCTGAGCCAGGCACAATGGGTACCTGTTTCAATCACCTATCCACTTTCGGCATCTTAATTTTGGCTAGAATACTAAGATCCTATTTATCAAACAGCCTGGGGAAGTTCTATGGAAGCTTCCACAGAGAACCCAGGATTTGAGTCGGCAGATCAGCTTTTTCATCAGAAATAAAGGAAGCATGGGGAAAAAACAAAGCAAGCAATACCAAGTAGCTTCACCATCTAGTTTTTGCTTGTTAGGTGACTCATTTGTGACAGACGTTTCACTTTTGGATACGTACTGTCTTTTTTAAGACAGCTATTCTTCAAATTAAGTAGCTTCATTTCTACCTTTCCAGGAACTCACCTAGGTTGTATACATACTAAGTTGCTTGGTATTTAAGTTACTTAGCAGAATAAAACATAGCTTTCATGTTTTATATGAATCTCTTTCTAATGGAATAGTTTTCACCAATTTTTTTTTTTTTTTTTTTTTTTTTTTTTTTTTTTTTTTTTTTTTTTTTTTTTTTTTTTTTTTTTTTTTTTTTTTTTTTTTTTTTTTTTTTTTTTTTTTTTTTTTTTTTTTTTTTTTTTTTTTTTTTTTTTTTTTTTTTTTTTTTTTTTTTTTTTTTTTTTTTTTTTTTTGTCTTTTTGAGATAGGGTCTCACTGTGCAGTTCAGGCTGGCCTTAAGCTCACTTTGTAGCTCAGGCTGGTCTCGAACTCACAACAATCCTCCTACCTCAGCCTCCTGAGTGCTGGGATTACAGGCCTGTGCCACCACGCCCGGCACCAATTTGACTCTATTAATATAGTGGCCAGGATAATTATCTGCTATGGGGCTGTTTTAGATTTTGTAGGATGCTCAAAAGCACCTCTGCAGTACTTGGGAGGATGAAAAAAGAGGATCACTAAGAGTCTGACCTGTGTACTGAGATTCTATAGATCCTGTACCAAATATATATATATATAAAAAACACCTCTGGTTCTATTTACTAGAAATGATTCACAATTAGAAATGCCCCCATTAGGGTAACTTAGAATATCTTCAGATATTTCCAAATGCCATCAGGTGGTCATGCGTGCAGTGGTGGTACATCAGCCCCATTGAGAAAACCAGATCTCACTATTAATTCACAAAATTAGCTCTGATGGCATCAATACTTTCTGATACTCACACATGAATGTAATAATGTATGCTAGCAGCAAACATGAAAACATCTCTATGTATACTACAACTTCACAGCAAAATGCATTAATGTACCACTATATCACAAATGCATAGCAAAAGGCTCTAAAAAGTTGTACAACAATGAAATTTATTTAAATTTTCTTTTACCATAAGTTCATGTGCCAGTAACACGCTTCAGCTGACATGAAACCCCTGTGATTCTATATTGCTCTGTCAATCTATTTTGTTTGTGGGATTTTTATTGCTTTGTCTTGTTGATGTTGTCTTTGTAGTTGTACTTGAAATTGGATCCAGGGGCTTTCCACTGAGATATATCCACAGCTCATGTTTCTCCTTTCCTGTCTTTTCTCCTTTTTTTCTTCTTTCATTGTTTTTATTTTGAGTCAGGGTCTCTAAGTTGTTAAATTGTGGAGGATGACCTTGAGTTTACAGTCCTCCTTCCTGCCTCAGGTTTCAAAGATTTTGCGTACCTTTTATGTCCTAGCCTTTGGAAATCTGTATACTCTACAAGAAACCTTTTCTTTTTCTTTTTTTCTTTTTCTTGTTCTTTTTCTTCTTTGGCAGAACCAGAGATTGAACTCAAGCCCTTGCTCTTGACAGGGAAGCACTTATTCCGCTGAGCCATCTCTCCAGCCCCTACAATGAACTTTTTCAACTGATGTTAGTCACACATTTTTGTTTCAACAACTAACCTTCTTTTTATGCATAAATGCCCTTCTCCTTCAATATGTGGTAAACTCTTCCCCATACATAAAATAATCTTGTTAAAAAGTCACTATTCAATATGAACCCTCAACTCTTCCCAAACTATAAACTAGTTTAGCTTAAAAGTCTCTCAGAATCTCATATTATTGGGTTGCATTCCATTATTTATTCACTAAAAAATACTTATAAATTGTTCTGTCATGGGCTGAACAGCAGCCTGTGTATCCTGGTTCTCACAGAGCTTATGCTTGGTAGAATAGAATTCAACATTCAGTTATTATTAAGTATGTGATGAACATTGTACTAGAGGAAATAGGGATTCCCCCATAGCTCCCAAACTGACTTAAGACAGGTAAAATTATACAGAATCAGAAACCTCAAATATAAGCCGGCTAAATGAGTAGTGATTTAGGGGAAGGTGAGGGGCAAGAATGAAAATAGGACCCAAGGCTCAAAGACAGTACAGTGTGGATCATTCAGAGAACTAGAACAGCAAAAATTGCTAAGTAAAATTTCAATGTTGAATTTTGAGCATGAAAGTCGTCTAGTGGTGGGCCAATATTCTGTACTTGAATGCAGCTAGATGCTAAGGACAGTGTCCTAACCTTTACTTGCCCTCTGGCTAGCAGAGCATCGCTGGTGCTGGTTAATTGTTAAAGTAGTTTGAGATGGTCCATGAAATTAGAGAAACCCACTATAAATCATGTCCATAAAATAGCTCATGTCATGGGTAGATCACTGTAAAGTAGAACCACAAAATACTTGATAACTGGGTTTTATTCCAGCCAAATATTTCCTAATTAGGAGGTTTTCATTTTGTTTTGTTGTATTTGGTACAGGTTCTCACTACAGCCCAAACTCATGGTGTTTTCAGCGCCCCCTGTGCTGGAATTACAAGTGTGCAGCACCATTCCTGGTCTCGGTTGGCTGGTGCAGCAAGCCTGTGGGTGGCGCCGGTGGGGCACGTGGTGGCGGGGATGGAAGGCCGGGTCTTTGCACTTGCCTATGCAGGTGCTTGGTCCACTGAGCTATCTCACTGGCCCTACTAGGAGCTATGTTATAATGCGTTGTGACATGAACTGTTAAATATTCATTCTAATTTGTTTTGAATTGTAGATTGTTTTATATTTTGGTTCCATAAAATAACTTTCATGGTGCCCACGTTTTGGTCGGAGATGTCAATGTGCATCTTTCTTATTAGGGTAGGAGGCAGCAGGCAGCAGGGAAGATACTCCTGGTGTGATAGCTCACAGTGCACAAGCTTCCCATCCAGCTCTGCTCTGCTCAGAAGACAGCCTGGTCTTCGTCTTCACTGCTCACATTGCCTCAGCCCTGTTTGTCCTGTGCTTACCACCCACTGTCTGTAGGTCCACCACCGACCCACCTCACACCGGGAAGGGGCTTGTCGAGACAACCCAGTGGAAGGTTCCAAGGACTAAGAGTCTAGAAACCTGAGCATTCATCTACAGAATCGAGTCTTTACCATCTCATTTACCATCTTCATGAATGCTATTTTCTTTTCTCTCACTGAGAACACTAATACATACTTTTCCAATACACAAGGTTGACTTAGTTTTCCTTTCAACATACTTATGGAAAGTCTCCTTCATGCCAAATACTAAGTTAAACAACAGGAAGAAAAAACAAAACAGCAAGTGCAAGGGCCTGAGTTCAATCCCTGGTTCCGCCAAAAAAAAAAAAAAAAAAAAAAAAAAAAAAAAAAAAAAAAAAAAAAAAAAAAAAAAAAAAAAAAAAAAAAAAAAAAAAAAAAA
>PVKA01002549.1:20030-65529 GCA_004027165.1 Ctenomys sociabilis | reverse complement strand
CTCAATGTGCCCCAGCGGTGGAGCTAGCGCAGCAGGCCTGGGGATCGAATCCCTGGCCCCTGCGCCTGCTTGCAGGTACTTTAATCCACTGAGTTATAATTTGGCTGGCCCTCAAAATGCTCTCCTCAGGCTATCCTGTTCTTAAACAATTTCATTGTGAAAATGTATACATAAACAAATCAATAATTATAAAACACAATATCACAGCCAGGGAGATGGCTCAGCAGCATTGGCACCCACCTGGCAGGAGCAAGGTCCTGCGTTTGATCCCATGCACCTCAAAACAACGATATCAGGGTAGCAATAATCCCTTTTTGTAAAATGAAACAAACAATAGGGAGGGTGTGCTCTGGGTAGAGTGGCCAGGGAAGACTTTACTGAGAAATGGGGATTTGATGAAGTCATAAGTGAAGTGGTAGGGTAAGTCACACCTTTCCAAAACAAATTTAATGGATCTCAGAAATGGAACAGAGGCCAAATTTCTATGATAGGTAAGCCAGGAAGCTGCAATTTTGTGGACAAGGCCTTTGGACAGCTTTGGTGCATTAAGGCCAGTGCTCACGGCCCCTCAGCATCTTCAAGTAGTTCTAGTTTTGTATAACAATTGCTCAGGGTTGGGAAGGAGCAAACTCTTATACACTAGCAACATAATATTTTGGCTTCTAATGTATTTTACAAAGTCATTGTTGTGCTTTACTACTTAAATAATTCTTAAGTGGCTACACCAGAACACAATTATGAAATTGATATATGAAATACCACTTCTCATTTTTTATTTTAAAGATAATGAAAAGCAAAATGATATAAAATTTAGAATAAGGTGATAGGTAATCAACAGCAGCTACTATACTGCATATTGTTATCTTTAAAGTAGCTGCTGAAGTGGACAGACAGCTCAGTGCCTGGCTGGCAAGCACAACTTTCTGAGTTTTATCCCCAGTACAAAAAAAAAAAAATGTGCTTGTTCAAATGACCAGATTTAACATATTTCACTTCTGATTATGTTTTCTAGCTGCATCCATTTACCTGTAAAAGTCTCCAGTTTATCTTTCTTTATAGCCCAGTAATACCATCTGGTATAAAAACACCACATCATTTTGATCCATTCCTCAATTGATGGACATCTGAGCCGTTTCCAAGATTTAGCTATGACAAACTTTGGTACTATCGATGTGGGTGCTAATATAACTCTGCACTGTGATATTTTTCTTTTTCTTTTCTTGGTATTTTAGGGAAGGGTCTACAGGGCGTGCAGGATCTCACTACTAGATCAGACTTATAGTGATCCTCCTGTTTACAGCCTCCCAAGTGCTGGGATTACAGGTGTGCCCACCATGCCCACTCTCAATTGCCATCTCAACTTGTCCTGTGGGATGAGGCTAGCACGCCAGGCCCAGGGATCAAACCCTGGCCGCTGCACCTGCTTGCAGGCACTTGAATCCACTGAGCTATTTGCCCAGCTCTTACTATGTTTTTAAGTCCCTGGAAAAATATCCATAAGAGACCTCTAATCCTAGTTTTGCAGAAATCTCATCACTGATTTCTACACTAGTTGTACCATGCTACAGTCCCGCTAACAGAGGAGAAGGGTTCATTTATCCATCCTCACCAGCATTTCTTCTTGGTTGATATCTTGACTCTTTCTGAGGTGAGATGCAATGTCAGTGTTATCTTAATTTGTACTTCTTTTTTTTTTTCTATTTTTATTTATTTATTTATTTTTGGCAGAACAGGGGATTGAACTCAAGCCCTTGCGCTTGCCAGGGAAGTACTTATTCCACTGAGCCATTTCCCCAGCCCCAAATTCATTTATATTTCTTCATCTGAGAAGTGTACATTCAGTTGCATATTTTCTGACTGTGTCTTTAAATTTTGGAGATTTGATTTTTCTTTATTCTTTATATGTTTTACATAGAAGTCTGTTTTCCTCTAGAAGGTTAACTAAAATGCGTCCCATTTTGTGGCTTTTCTTTTCACTCTGTTGATTTCTTTCTACAAAAACATTTTAATCAGAAACTGATCCCAATTATCAACTCTGAAGTAGTCCTTGTGCAGTTTGTTTCTTGTTCATGAGCTCTCTGCTTCCCATTATGTCTTCAAAAAATCTGCCCACTTTCTTTCCAGTTGATTTAGTGTTTCCGTTTCAATGTTTCGGTCTTTAATCCATTTTGACTTTACTTTAGTGCATGGCAATTGTCTTAGTTACCTTCCTTTCAAACACCCAATACCGGAAATTAAGAAAAGAAAGATTTATCTAAGCTCACAGTTAGTGGCCTTAATGGAGGTTGCAGTCCCTACTTGGCTGGCTTCAAGGCAGAGGAGTGCATGGAAGCGGGAAGCAGTTTGTGGAAACAGCAAAGAGCAAAGGGAGGTACAGAGGCCGCAGCAGCTAGCCAGCCTCTCTCCCTGCCTTATGCTGAGATGCAGAGTATCTACCCAAGGCAGGTGCAGTACCCACGCCCACAATTCCAGCCCTGGATCCTGAATTTGTAACACACTCTAGAAGCCACCCATCTTGCACTAGGCTTCGGGGGACAGCTAGACGCAAACAATAACAATGATAGACTTGGATCTAGTTTTAGTCTTTGACACATAGAAAGCCAGTTTTTCTAGCATATCTTAAAGAGGCTGTCTTTGTTCCAGTGAACATGTTTGGTCCCTTTGTCAAAGATAAGGTGTCTGATTGAGCTATAGTTATGTTTCCCTCTTCTAATCTGTTCCTTTGACCCTCAGGTCTGTTTCACTTTTTTTTTTTTTAATTTTTTTTTTTTTTGCAGGTACCATGCTGATTTTTATCTCAGTAACTTGACAGTATAATTTCAAGTCAGGGATAGTGATGCCTCCTGCTTTATAGCCCACTATTATCTTTCTATTCTAAGTCTCTTTTGACTCCAGATGAATGTTATGAATGTCTTCTGTAGCTCTGTGAGATATGTTAATGGTATTTTGATTGGGCTTACATTAAATCTGTATAACAGTTTTGGGAGTATGCCCATTTTCACAATGTTGTTTCTTTCTAACCATGAGCAGAGAATATCTTTCCATTTCCAGAAATCCTCTTCAATCTCTTTTTTCAGAGTACTTTAGTTTTCAAAGTATAGATCTTTTATTTGCTTTCTTAAATTGATTCCTAAATATTTCCTTTTTTGTGTAATGCTATTGTGAAAGATGTGGTTTTCCTAATTTCTCTCTCAGTTTCATTAAATAATGTTTGACTAGGGCCAGCCAAATAGCTCAGTGGATTAAAGCACCTGCTTAGGCAGACTCAGGGGCTGGGAGTCTGATCCCTTGGCCTGCTGTGCTGGCTCTACCACCAGGGTGTTCTGAGGCAGAGATTGAGACTAGGCATGGTAAAAATTCTAAAACTTAGACCAGGTTCCAAGAACAGTGACTTTAATTGACCACTTAGAAAATAAATGACTTTTGTTTGACCTAGATATGAAACTAGAGCAGTAAGAGATAATTTATTCTAGTGAAAGAGGTTTAAGATTACAATTAAAGAGAGTAAATGTGCTAGGTTGTCTACACTCACGATCAGAGATTGATCCTGGGAGAATCTTCCTTGTACCCAGATCATATGGGAATCAGATACCTTCAATAACCTTTAATATGTTGACCTTTAATACCTCTAATACCAGAAAGATAGTAAAATCATGTTTCATAAAGATCTTAAATATGCAGAAAAGACAACTGCATAAAATTGAAAATTTTCTCAAAGTTATTTGAAAAATGATATTGAACATACAGAAAATATACCTGCAGAAATTACAAGTAAAGGGCCCACCAGATAGACCAGCAAATAAAGTACATGTTTAGGCAGGTGCAGAGACAAGGTTCAATCTCAGATGTGTTGTGCCGGACCCACCCCAGAGGCCTGATGAGACAGCAACTGAGACCGAGCATGGTGGCGTGAGCCTGTAATCCCAGTGCTTGGGAGGCTGAAAACAGGAGGATCACTATGAGTTCAGTCTGTACAGTGAGACCCTGCAGACCCTGTACTAAATACATTTAAAAAATTACAAGTAAAAGGATAGGTACAAGAAAAATGGCTAATCTTTTATCAAAAAAATAATTTTTATAAAATATTTATTTGTGATACCTGGATCTCTGTCTCTGTCTGTCTCTCTCAGTGTTTCTCTGTCTCTCTGTCCCTCTGTCTGTCTCTGCCTCTGTCTCTCTGTCTCTCTCTGTCTCTGTCTGTCTGTCTCAATATCTTTTCGTGAAACATTAGTAAAACTACTAGATTAGCTGTCAGCAAGCTCTGAACTGCAGACCAAATATACTCTATCACCCGTTTTTATTTTCAAACCTTGATCAGAAGGCAGGGATTCCCATTCATGAACATGCTCTCTACCTGAGTGTTTTTGACTCAGTGTCTAAAGTCCACAAGGCCTGCAGGATTTGCCATTTTCCTCTGTACAAAAACCAGAAGTTTAACTGGCTCTTGCCTTCAACTCGACTTCTTAAATTTCAGGACAGATTAGTAAGAGATAATTTGCAAACAGGCCCAAAATAACTTCTCTCTAAAAAAAAAAATACTGACTGATTTAAGTTACAAATTTAATTTCTGGAGGGTGCGCCAACGGGAGAATATGGAGCAGTTTTTCCATCTTGAAACCCTAGATGAGAAATGCTGCCTTTGCGCCCATAGATGTTGAGAGCACTGCCACGAGCAGAGAGCATCACAGGAGGATTTTATAGCCAGACCTCCCAAACTCACATGAGGGAAGTACTTTTTTATTCCTACTTAACGATTCAAAAACTGAAGCATGGAGCATTTGAGACCAAATGACTAGTAAATGTCAGAAGGTGTGTAAATACTCAGCCATGCTGTGTTTTTATTAGTATTAATTCTAAATTATACAGTCTCCAGTGAAATATATGTTTCATATTATTTTGAAAAGTTACATAATTAAATAGTCAAATGGTTTCAAATATAAGTAACTTAAACTTTTTTTGTTATGTTTATATCACAGTTTTTTTTAAAATTTTCTCTTCATTGGCTCTTTTAATCACTAATAACTTTATTCATACAGCTCAGATATACATAATGATGACATTCATCTTTGGAATTTCTACTCATACAAGGTACACCCCTCAAGATTTCAATTGTTCATGTTATATTGCAGGAAAAAATGTGCAAGGAAAACTAAAACTTTCTATTTTTTTATCAGAGGGTATTTCAATAATGTTTACCTTGTGTTTTGAAAAAAAACCAATACAGTAATTCAAACTACTTACTATATGAACTAGAAACCTAGAAATGAAATTTCTTACTGGAAAAAAGCACTAGCATTTACATTGTTCTGACAGTACTTGTCACTGTGCCATGATATTGAAATTGATCATTGTTGATCAACAAATTATGTCTCTTCTTATGTATAACAATATCCTGAACACAATGTTCAGAGCATGGCCCCAAAAATAAATTAGTTTTCTAAATCCACTTCTTTCTGTAAGGAGTACTTTGCTTTGGTTTAACATGCTTATGACAAGTTTAACACAGAGGCGTAGATATTAAATTATACTTACAGTGTTAGAGATTTTACCCAGCAGCCATTGCCTGCATTTTGAGAAGGCAAGTAACCGCAAAATACAATCAAAAGATAAGAAAGTCTAATGCCACAAACACGGGTTCCCAAATTCTTCCTTACTACTCAGAATTTACTCCAGGTCCACATTACTGTAAGAGTTCTAAACTATGTGGCCACAATCACGAATGGACACATGAGAAGACTATTTCATCATGCAACTCTCCATCTTCACTCACGCATGCTCATGTCCTATGTGTTTTATCATTTCCAAGGGCAGCCCCAACAAAAGCACAAAATTGATCACACACTGCTACTTAGCTATGGCACACATAGTTTTTAATTGTGTAGTATATTTGCACTGCAAATCTTCAGCTCTACACGTTGAGCGTTCCATACCAAGATATTTCACAGTGACAAATGGTACCTGCTGCCATGAAGGGTATGCAAGTTATACAAACCAGAGTCATTGAAGGCACTGAGAAAAAATTTCTAGATTTATTTTTGTTTGGGGTTTGGTTGAAAACTGTGTGTGCATGTGTGTGTGTGTGTGTGTTTGTGTGTATCTGTGTGTGTGTGTCTGTCTGTGTGTCTGTGTGTATCTCTGTGTGTGTCTGTGTGCGTGTGTCTGTGTCTGTGTGTCTGCGTGTATCTCTGTGTGTGTGTGTGTGTTGGCTTATTTGTATCCTTGGTTTCTTCCACAATGATTGGTAGCTTTTATCAGGAAAGGAATATCTTGGTTTTTTGGCTTTTTTTAGAAAAGAATATCTGAAAGAAAAAAACAAGAATAATTCACACATGAAAGCGAACACAATCTGGAAGACCACACACATAACAAAAATAAAAAGAACAGGACGCAATAAGAATACCGAGTGACTTCTGAATTAGATTCTTAAAACTTTGTTTTCTTCATACCTCTAGAAATATTTTTGCCAGTTGTACCTTTTATCATTAAATTACAGAAACCACTCTTGAAGCAGATTATTGCCTCTTGAACACAAAGAACCTTAATGAATCAAGCTATGTTCAAAGAAATCTTAAATTGAGTTATACTGCTTTATTTTTACAATAGACTGCCATTTTGATATTCTGGCAATAATTTTCTTTTCCTATAGCCTAAACAGCTTTAGAAAATGCTAGTCTCTGAAATTTATTCTACTATTAAGAATGAAATATAGTCTTACATATATACTTTTTAAAAATATGGTTCCACTGGTAGACTCTAAAGAATAAATTTTTTGGCAACCTGGAGGACTATGAAATCAAAACAGAAATAGTGCACTATCCAGCTATCTATGAACACTTTCTTCATATGTGTGTAGTACATTTATACACAAAATGCTTGTATGGAAAATAGTAATTGTATGACAAATGCAATTTTTATTTTATTTCACATGCAGTACAAATTTCCTTTTGATCTTTACAGATCTTGATATAGTTTCAGATCCCAGCTTCCCAGTTTATTTTTTATTAGTGTAGGCTAACATGCTTGTGGAGGCATGTCCTCTCTCCCACTCTACAAAATATAAGTAATTACTAATAGTTAAGCATCACTATTTTGATTGTAATCGACAGTACTGAATACAGCACTATTAACTGGTGTGTGGCAGGGCTTTCTGTGGACAGTCATCATGCCACTTGAACCACGTGGCTATGTGAGCAGTGATTCTTCGTCCACAGTCTCTCCAGCACCTCACACCTCTCCAAGTGATTTAATTTAGTCAATGGTATTTCTGAAACACAATTTTGAGCCATTCATTCCATCACCCAAGGCCCAATCAAATCAACTGTGCTCTTTAAAGGGGATTAGCAGCTGCTGTGACTCGAGCCCACCTTCCTTCCCTCTTAAAGAGTTCAGCCGAAGCACTTCTCTGTGCCTGTCTTTGCTTTACTGATGTTGCCTAAATAAATTCACAACTTCCAGCTAAATAGGCATGGACAGTTTACTGTAATAACAACAGTAAGTTTATTATCTAAACCTAGAAAGCATCTAACAGAATAAAAGCATCTAACAGGCCAACCATGCTGAATGAAAAATTATTTTATATTCCTTAAGAGCTAAAGAGGAGCTACCCTTCCTGAAATTTTTCCTCACTTTTTCCCCCGCATATCAGGGATTCAACTCAGAAGTAAATATCTGCTCCCCTGCTTCCAACAAGCCCCCATGTGTCCTACTGTCAATGTGTTTCATGCCTCAGTACCACCTTTGCTGACATGCCTGGTACTTTCACTAACCTGGGCATTGGCAGGCCAAGACCTGTTCTGCAGACCTCTTTATAGCTGTGGTGAAAACTGAGTAGAGAAAGCCCTTCCTCCCTAGCCTTTTAGTGTTCTTTAACACAGAGCAATTTAAAACCTACTCTAGATCGTACTGCTCTAGTTTCTTGGGTTTTATTGTTTTCTTTTTAATTTGTGGATGTCCCCTCCAGAATGTAAGCATCTCCCAGAAATGATGTTTTTTGCCCAGTGTGCTCATACAGATTTAGGGGAATGACTCTCCCAACCTGAAAGAAACCCAAGACAAATTCCTGTTCTTTAAAACTGAAGATTGAATATTAGGCACAACAGAGGCTAGGAGCAGAATCTATTTATTGAGGGAAAGAAAGCTATCCAACAGAGAGATAGAAGGGGATTCAAGTGGGTTGCCAAGGAATCTATTTTTTTCCTGGGGCTTTTCACAGAACAAATATACAGCGTGAGCCGGGAACATGGGAGCTCTTAGCTTGGGGTGAGGTGGGACAAAACTGGGGTCACCCAATAAGATTATAGGTAAAATTGCTCAGGTAAAATTGATTAAATGGTGTTCATATGGGGAAGCAAGGCCTGTGGCAAGAGACATGAAAACGTAATGGGCTCTTCCTGTAGGGTTTGGGTTAATGACTCTGTCTTTTAGGAGATGGTTGATAGCTATCTGGAATATCAATCCCCGATGCCCATCCCAAGAGAAGTACGTGGGTGCATTTGTTTAATTTTCTTTGTCTTGAGGTCTGCATAGCAGCCAGGTGCCTGCCTCTCCATTTATTTGCAAGGTGTCTTCTTCCAAGCACACTCCTTCCAGGAACTAACCCTATCACGGTGCCTGTAATCTTACTAGCTAACTCAGCTGCCTACAACAATTCCAGATCTCCTCATTCAAAGACTGCATACCCTAGCATACATTAGACAATCACTACATATGAGTCTACTGCATGAAAATCAGTACTTGCTTACAGGGTCAGATGGCACAGATGATAACTGTGGATTTTCTCAGACACTGGTTTTGCCACCTGAGCTGACTTACAAGTGCCTATAACTAGTCCCTGGGCACCAGCACACTTCTGTGATATAGGTAGGTGGTGGCTGTCCTTCAGTCTGTGGTGTCTTGGGACAAGCTATCTTAAGTACGCTAAGCTCAGGAGAGAGGACACTGTTGATCTTCATGTTCAGCGGCCATCTCTGCTGTCATTCATGAAATCCTGGATACTCTTCCTATGTTACAGGAGACAAAATAGCACAAAGAATATAGAGGCAAATGGCCATTCTCCCTCTATCCTCCGATTTTTCACTGGAATAAACTGGCTAACAGATTAAATAGGAGAAAAGGCAAACATTTATTTATGTGTGAAAGAGGGAAAAGAAAATCACAGCTAGGGAGGAAATAATGGGAATGATTTATAGGCACAAAAGAGAATTTTGGAGAAAGTCTTTCCCTGTGCTGACATGGGGGATCTTGATTCTGAGGTAGAATCCAGTACTTCTCAGCATATGGAAGCACCAGACTTTGGGCATCATTTCCCAAGTCCCAACAGAAACACTACACCTACTGGACCAAGGTTCCTAGGAAGCTGTTGCACTCGGCAACATATTACTGTCTCACCCAGCTCCCAGAGCTCCTGCTGCAAGGGACTGTGTACTCAGAGACACACAGCACACACAGGACCTTTCTGAGATACCAGGGCTGAAGTATGGAAGCCATTCGTCAGCTTGTTTCAATTTATGTGCCTACAGTGCAGCCCCAAGTCCCTAAGTAGGAATAAATCACCTGCAGAGTTCTGTGAAGAGCCCTGTGTAACTTCTCCCAGTGACAGCACTTGTAAGCCATAGATCACAACTCGCTGCGTCCTCCCTCAGGACTTCACACTTCGCTCATGAATGTATAATATATTTGGGAAGTTATGGGTTTAGTAACTGTCAGTGTAAACCTCTAATCCTTATATCCTCAGGCTGCTGCCTGAAAATGCTTCTAATGAAATCATGGTGATCAATGAAAGAAAAGAAAAGGTGAGACAATAATGAAAAGGAAAAAAAGGAAGGTGACAGGGGAGGGAAAGGGAGATGGCATTTGCTCCTCTATTACTGAAATTTTCCCTTCTCAACTACACAGTTGTAAAAATGTCAACTCAAACAGCAAGCTTCAAGATTCTCTATGGAAAAATCAGTGAACTCTCTGTCAGCCCTCTCAGCTGAAGCTGGCAAGGCTGCTATGCCTGCCAGAGTAGGGATTTTATGTGGCTAGGATTTTGCCGAGCTATTATTCAGTTACACCTAATAGCAACAACCTTCACCTACACCTTTGAGCTCACTTGGACTTTAAATTTAACTTAATCTCATGTTGTATCAAGCGGGCAATGGAGTTAATAGATAAAACAGATTTGCTGAAATTATAACTTTTATTACCAAAAATAAGAGGTCACCTAGGATTAGCACAATATGTAGTAAGAAATCCAATGCCACGTCTTTCGATACATGCATTTTGAAAGAGGCAGACACCAGCTATAAATCCCTGGAAGGGCAAATCCACCAAGCCGCCTTTCTTCTCCTATATCATGCACTTGTATGTGGTTTGTTCAGTTCCTCCTGTCTTTCCTGTGTCTTTTCTGCTGTACCTTTACCTCCTTTCACTTTTTCATTTTATTCATTAGACCATTTCTGGCTTCTTATTTTTCCTCTGACTGTTGCTTTACCTTTCTATGAACGTATAAGTACATTTCACTGTACTCTTTTCCTCCTGCACACCAGCTACTGAAATTGGGTTGGAGGCAAATAACTTTGAGTATCATGGGTCCCTTGCTCCAAAAAAAGGGACCTTTCTATGCTGACTATAGAAGATGGCTTGCCTATAATTAAACAGAGCAAAAGGAGAAGGCAAAGCATGAATGCCATCAGTTCTGATTGCTGTAATTTTAGGGGAGAAAGGGACCCCACATTGCCTCTACCTTCTGTTTCTTATTGTCCCAACCTAGAAACTTTCGTTCATCTTTTTTTTGTTCTGTTACCTATTGGGAATTTAAATTATTCCCTCAAATACAAAGAAGCACTGTGACTGAGAAGCAATTTTACATAACATTCATCTTTATACATAGCCAAATAACTTCGTTGTTATTGACATGTTACTAATCACACTGAAAATATAATTCTACACCCACTTATGTGGTACCTAAAATTGGCAAGCTGCAGGAACTGAGACTCGTGGAAATTATACATAAATGCAATAATATCACTTTTTAAATTATTCCGTTATAAAAACAATCCTTTATAGGTCTTTCATTTTGAACAATGCAATCAGGGCAACAAATTATCTGAATTTCCATGTCTTCCTTTATATCCTTAAGATATATAAATAGTTTAGTATAAAAAATTAACTTGAGAATAAACCTTCTGTCCATACAATAAGCTCGTAGCCATATTTTATTTGAGAAGAAATGCTGCCCCTTGTTTCTTTAGCAGGTTCATTTTAGAAGCAAAAAAATTAAAAAGAAATTCAGATTAAAAAAACAAAGTAAAGTTCTTATGTATCATATGTCAGGAAGAAGTGCTAGCTCAGGCCTAGGTTGAGAAAACTGTTTGGATTCTAAAATTAAAACAAAGATGAGAGGGAATTGGAAACTGAATGAGAAAGCAGACCGTCATTAAATGACGGTCTTCAACACTGATGATGTAATATAATATTTCTAAGAAGTCGGTAAACAGAAAAGAATCACAGTAAATCTATAATTTGGCACATTGATTTTTCTATCTTCTGACTAAATATAAGGCTAGATTCTACAGACGATCCAAATCAGATTTGAGGAGGTGTTATTTATCTGCATAGGTGGCTCTGTGCTCTACCCACAAAAGTAAGATTAACAAATAAAAGCACATTTTTTTAATTTAAATTTCAGAGCACACAGTAGACTTCATATGGAAACACAGATCCAAATAAACAGGTGATTTTCTGTATTTTTCAGGCTTTGATTTGAATATGTTTGCTTTAATCCCTATATGGGCTACACAAAGATATGTCAAGCCACTTCTTAGATGCGTAGGTTTTGAATTTCAGAAAGTGTCCAGTTAGGGAGAGATCTGACTGAGGAGCAAAAATAATATCATCATTCAGCAAATATTGTTGATTAAGGTTCTACTGGGTGTGTCTGTACTTCAGCCTTTTTTCTCAGGTGTGGAGAGGCACTCATCAAGGAGGTCTTATGACTAGCTTCGGAGGGAAAAAGTAAGAGAAGATCAGTGTGACTGTCTTGCTTCTGGTGTCTTCTCAAGAGCCAAGGTTTCATACTTTAGGCCAGCATATTTTGACCTGCTTTCCAAACTTATAATGATTCTACCTCTGGAGGCAATACCAGAAAAAACTAATATGCTGCTCAAGAAGAACAAACAGTGAAGCTTTCATTTTATTTTTTTACTGCAGATAGAGCAATGATCCAGAATTGTTTCTTATTATTGCAGAAAGAGCTTCCTCACCCAAAGGCATCAAAAGGCTAAGTTTCTTGAACCTTGTTGTAAAGGTTACTGTCTGCAAGTGGCTCTTTGTCAATTCCAAATCTTTAAGAAGATCATTGACCCTTGTCTTCTGTTATTTTCTTATTTTTGTGCTGTATTTACTTTGTATGATACCTTTCCAATCTAATTTTATGACATACTTTCTGAAATTCAAAACCTACGCATCTAAGAAGTGGCTTGACATGTCTTTGTGTAGCCCATATAGGGATTAGAGCAAACATATTCAAATCTGTGAGGAGCTGCATTTCCAGGGCATGTAAAACTTGTTTTGGTGGAAAAATTAGAATAACCTTGAAACTCTTTTGTGTTTTCTCAATTGTCTTATTGTTCATTTTGGGCATTCTAGAGACAGTGACAGAGATGGTGACAGCAAGGATACAAGACATTCTGTTAAAGAAGCTATAAGCCATGAGTCTGAGGAATTAAGAATGGTACTACTGAGATTTGTCCCATGTTTCTTTAAGGAAGGGATACATTATGAGTCTAAAAGCCAATTTTCAACAGCAATTAGTAAATCAGAATGGAGATATATGAACAGTATAGCATCTATTCCATAAACTATATATAATGTGCAGTCAAGATTTATCAATTTAATTTTTATATAATTATTGATCTAGGCATTTTATCATTCTATTATCACTCCTGGTGAAGGCAACGATTTGTTCAGGACAAATAAAATATCATCTTAATTGGTGTTTACAAGTCTACTTGAATGCTTGCCCAACTTACTATCCAAAAGATAGTCATTGACTTCTTTAAACAAAAAAAGAAAAGGAAACCCAGAGCAAGGCATGGTGGCTGAAGAAGGAGGATGGTTGCGAGTTCAAGACCAGCCTGCTCCACAAAGTAAGTGCAAGGCCAGCCTTAACACCATATTGAGACTCTGTTTCAAAAAATAAAAAAAAAAAAAAAAAAAATGAGCTCATACAAGTGCCCTAATTAAGATTCTTGGGATAATTCCTTAATTCTGTAAAATGGCACATAAAACAAAGTTTGATTTGCTTTACGTCAAGCTCTGTAACCACTTTGCTCACTACAGTTTCTGTAGTTCAGTTCAGTCTAGCCACAACAGGACACTGCTCTTACATCAGAATATGAAGTTGCTTCTTGCCTCACCATTGCTACTCATGCTTTTAAATACTTTTCTCCCGATCAAACTTGGTGAGGATAAAACTTCATCTTCCCCTTACTTCCCAGATTAAATATGAGGCTCCCATTTGTCTACTCTCACTGTACCCATCACTTCACTTTTGTAGCACATTTGTCAAAAATATGCCTCTGTGACTGCTCCCCCACCTGCAACACCAGTGGGCACTGGTGAAAGTTTGCCTTTTAAATAGTCTTTCTTCTCCATGGATCACAGAACTTTTAAGATTCTAGAAAGTGAAATTTTCTTTGGTCTATGTTTGCCATTCTGTCTCAATTTTCCTAAACTACTTAGCACATATTAAGCTTCTGGTAAATATTTGCCAAGGAAAATCATCAATGAAGACAAGATAAATGCATGCGGATTGAAGAGGAAAAACTAATACTTCAGTAATTCTAATCAGAGCTCTTAAAATCCCCATTGCACTATATTTACTTAGAACCATCTCAGATATTGTTGATGTACCTAGACAGTCTCTATTCTGTCAGAAAACCTAAGCTAAAAATGAATAAATGCAATGTGATTATTATTCTGAGGGAACGTTAACTGCGATTTATGTAGTATCTTCTTTGAACCTCATGTAAGTTAGATCCTAGTATGTCTTCAAATTTGTAGCTTAAGAAGTTGAAACTCAGAAAAGTTAGTTAATGTGCCCAGAAACGAGCACTGCATAATGATGAGGTGAGTGTTCAAAATCATGTTCTCATTCAGGAAAAACACAGTGTAAGGTCTCAGTGTGCTGGTTTTGTAATCAGAAAGATGCAGTTTGAAGAACAACTCTGATATCTTTCAGACATGTGATCATAAGGAAGTCATTTCACCTCATCAAATATGTTTTCCTTATGGAAATAATAAATGCATCTTCCTCCCAGGGCAGCATTTAACTTAAGATCAACCAGTTGAGGAGCATGCAAATGTTGCCCACTGCCGTTGCCCTCGGATTCAGAATTCATCATCAAGCTGCAGAAAATCTAAAGCCAGCCCATGACTCACTGCCAAACCTCACGTCTCAGGATGAGCTAGTGGAGAAAAAGGCCAGGTCACCAAAGGCATCTTGGATCTCATTGAAAAACTATGTGTATTGAATGGATAACAAATTAATCAAATTTCTTATTATTTTAGTTTTTGCTACTGAATTAAATGTCGATGAACAGATATCCATTAAGGACATGTCTGTAACAAACAGCAAGGTTTATCTGGCAAGTAATGAGAGGCAGAGGAGAAAGATACAAGATGAAAGAGAGAGAGAGAGAGAGAGAGAGAGAGAGAGAGAGAGAGAGAGAGGACAGAAAGAGATTCATGCTGTCTCTTAACCTTTAGTCAAGAAGTTGCTCTGGTATATGCATATCAAAATTAGATACTTTTTTTTTTTTTTTTTGCATTTTAGGGAAAGGTTTACAGGGTTTTCAAGTTCTCAATACCAGATAGAACTCTTAGTGATCCACCTGCTTACAGCTTCCCAAGAGCTGGGATATAGGTGCCCACCACCACACCCAGTCTCAATTGCCATCTCAGCATGCCCCAGGGGTGGGGCTGGCACAGTAGGTTGGGGATCAAACCCCTGACCCCTGTGCCTGCTTACAAGTGCTTTAATCCACTGAGCTATTTGGCCAGCCCAAAATTAGATGCATTTTAAAAATTATATATGAATTCCAGTTATTTCTCTCTTTAAGGTAACACTGTAACCTGTTAGAGGAAGACAGCTTATGATACTGGAATCTGTGAAGCTACATATTCCTGACAGCAGCTGTTTCCATAAGAAGTTATATCAAACCCTTATCATTGCCTATAGAATATCCACAAATGCATTTTTCTCCACATTGGATATGGAGATATTCTTACAATTGGGAAAGTATCTTTCAATTATTAAATTAGTCTAGTCATTTACTGAAAATAAAACCCTTTTAGTTTAGCTGTGATGTCATATCACATGTTCATCCTGAAAGTGGCTTTAAAAGCCAGATATAGACTATATATTAATATCTGGTAATCTGAAAAACTAATTTGCACATAGCATCATGTACTTTAGCAACCCATTGTTGGATTCCTACTACTTTGTTTAGTGAAATCTTGTATCATGTATAATGCTGTTTTCTCCTATGACTATTGTGTATTCTTTAAAGATAATAATAAACACTACAAAATTTTAAAAATTTCAATTATTGTACGTACACTGATATATTTGGATGATATAAACGAGTGGTAAAGTAGAATTATAATGTGGGTTAGAGGAGGTAACCCTTACAGAGGGAAATTTATAGTCATTCTCCCCTCCTGTACCAACTATCACAAAAAAATTGTTAAAATTTGCAAACATATTTATAAAGTGAAAAACAATACCTTTAGAAATAAAAGGCCTGAATTCAAGCACAAGCTTTACCATTTCTACTTGTGTGGTTTAACTTTGAAATTATTTGAAGCTCAATTTTTTCACACATAAAGAGAGATAAAGAAAATTAAAAAAAAAAAATCTTACACTCCTACAGCTCAGAATTTATCTCAAGACAATCTTCTTCATTTTCCCTAAGGACTCTCAAATAAATTCTACTGAATTTACAATAAAGTTTTGAGAAATAATGTTTCTTATCTGCTTTTTTGTGGTAACTCATTAGGTCATATCTCAATAATTATACTAAATGTTTTTAAAAAGTACTAAAATTAATATCTTGTTACAGATTTAAATTATGAGAAAATTCCAAACTTTTGTTCTCTCCAAAGATCTTTCTTGGAAAATAAAAATCACTACTTCCCTGTTACTACAGTTAAATTCAAACACCACATATTGGCATGATGGAAAATATGTATCTAATGAATATGAGAAATAAACATCACAGTTGACCTTATTTTATGTAAATCATAACAACTTATTTTTGCTTACCACATTTGTCTAACATGTATTTAAAACTTCCTGTATGCTAAATTCCAGGCACAACATAGGTTTGGTAGAATAGGTCTCTATAAATTTGTAATTTTCCCTGTAAGGGAGAACTCTTATATTTCCTGAAGACATAACTTCTTTTCAGTTTATAAAAGATGAATTTAGATCAGAAAATAATCTTTTCTGTATACCTAAGATCCTAATAAAAGGCAGACTGAGAAATTGATTTCTACTGTGCGCGCACGCACACACACACACACACACCCCATGCAGACTAAAACATTTCGCCAATAAAATCTACCTCCTCAAAATGCAGAGGGCACTGTATGCAGGCATGCAAGACAAGAAGATTTTTCTATGTTTTTTTTTCAATCAAAGTATCTCAAGGGAAATGGATTATAAATGCATCCATGTCTACTAACCAGCAGATGGTGCTTTTAGAAATAAAGTTACGAGTTGACTTAAATATCTCTTGTGTAAAGTTTTTTTATTTTGTTAAGAAAACTAACCAGAAATGAGACAAGGTGGTATTTTGCTATAACATGAAGCAGCAATCTGTATTTTACACTTTTATTAACATGTGTTCTTAAAAAGCTCAACACACCTCCAATAACACAGAAAGCTGTGAAACCTTGAAAGCAATAAAATAGAAGGAAAAAAAAAGTTGATGTTCATATAGTGTAGCCCAGTAATTTATGTAAATGTTTTAAGGTTGTATGTTCATGTACAGAGAGGAATATTCTTTTAATGCACTTGGTACAGGGTCTCACGAAGTAGCTTGGACTCATAGTGATCCTCTGGGATGTTTTCAGCATCCCCAGTGCTGACATTACAGGCTTGAGCCCTACTCATTAGTCCCCTCAGCAAGCATCAGAGGTGGGGCCAGCGCTGCAGGACCGGGGATCATACTCAGGTCCCCGTGCTTGCCAAAGTAGGTGACTTAGTCCACTCAGTCAGAGAGGAATTTAAATAACTGCTCTTACAAATAAACTCCATCTATTGTTTTAATTCATGGTACTTTGATAGCACATTCTCTTTGTACATGTTTTTAATATGGAAAATTAAATCGTTAAAATAATTTATATAGTTAACGTTACAATTATGGTACGATTACTGATTCTTTATGATAGCAATATTGGCATTTTCTTTTCACAATATTTTATTTGGTCTCTTTTTGTGATCCTGGATTGATTGATTTCTATCAGTTTCCTGGACGCATGCTCTGGTCATTGATATGTTAAATTTTTTTAGAAAGAATTGATTTGTTATAAGTAGGTAATTATAATTTTTATAATTTTAATAATTTTTATAATTTTAAATGTGCTGCTCAGAAGGATCAGAGATGAATGTGTATGTGTGTGTGTGTGTGTGTGTGTGTGTGTGTGTATTTTTGGGTGCGTGTGTGCACGAAAAATGTGCACAGGTAACAGTTGAGATCATCAAAGACTGGGAAGTCATAATATTCAAAGAAAGCTCTCTCTTCATTCTGAGACCAATGTCTATGATGTTAATTTTCCCTGCAGGATATTAAGTGTTGCTACAATTGTACACCTCTAGTATGCCTTTCTTTCTTATCTCAAACATGGAGAACCACAACTAACTTTATTGCCATTGTTTGTACCTTCTAGTCCCCTGTAAGAAGTATCATTAATTTTGTTCAGTGATTAGCTTGACCTTCATTTTATAGTTGGCCATGAAGAAGTTTGACAGATATGAGTCTAATAAGGAAAGGGTGGTTAGTAGGCTACATGGTGGCTGGAAGAGCTCAGAAAATACAACTGAAACAGCAGAGGGGGTATAGGCTGCCTCATGCACTAAAACACAGGAGAGGATTGTATTGTGACCTTTTCCTTTACATGTTTTATTAGTTAATGAAAAAGGAGACTGCCTTCTAAGTAGGCAATGTTCAAAAAAAATCACTCAAATATGGTCTTATTCTGCTCATTGAAAACCCCCTCAACTTAAAGGAGCAGAGTTACAAATAGTTAACTGGAACTAATAAGCAGGTGAGTTTTCACCAATCCTAGAGCAATACAGGTGAGTTCCAAAGTCCACACATTGTATATACCTTTAGCCCTGAGTTACTCTGTTGAAACTACTTCCTCGACCTATAAAATGTAAACTGTGTCCAGCAATTCTTGGCTACCTCCTCTCCAAGTAAAGAAAAACAACCCTACGTTCATCAAAAGAATCAGCTCTTCAGGTTTGATGGCAGAGACTTCCAAAAGAATCACGGTATAACCTTAAATATTAACCACATTTGAAATCACCTTCATCATTATTCTTTTTATGTTTCTTGAGGATCAGAGAAATATTTTTGAAAATAGGTCAATATTTCCCCCACCCACTAAGCCATACACCTCTGTCAGATGTAATGTCAGAGCTTCATTTTTAATATCTAAATATCTGTCCAAGATGCTAATAAAATCATCATTCGTTTCAATTTACCAATACCTTTAAATGTACATGTTTTTCTGACTCAAGCATGTATGTCCTAGCAGTCTTTCTTTTCCCCCCAAAACCCAGTATCCAAAAGCATTTCTCTTCTAAAGCTGTACCACTGATTGTTTTATTTTCCTTACTTGGAAAAGCCTCAGTTTTGTTTAATAGAAAGGCTTTTGGTATTAGAAATAATTAGCTTCCAAAGCCATGCCTGGTTCACAGCAATGATGATTTCTGGCCAGGCATCAGAGGCTCCAATAAGAATCTTCCAATGTGAACACTTTGGAACAGTCACTCATTGGTATAAGGATCTAAGCATATGATCTACTCTACCAGGCAGGCATGTTTCGAGTAACATCTAGTGAACTCATCTTGGTATGTACTGGTTATCTTTTCTGCATTGTTCTTACCAAGAGCATACTACTTCAATCTAGTAAGCAGAAATATCCAATAAAGACAAATTAATTGATTGTGTGCAGTAACTATTATTCCTAGAAACTTTTAAAGGTATAACAGAAAAAAAAATCTTTGGGGAAATTGCAAAACAGGAGAAGCTTAAAGAAATGTGATTGCTGAAACCCATATAGGATGCTGGATAGGATTCTAGGGCTGAAAAATCCATTGGTGTCTAAAGTGAAAAAAAAAATTAATAATAACTGTAATTTAGTTAAAACCAGTTTATGAATATAATTCTCTTGTTCTTGTCATTGTTTTATGTATTTTATACACTGTTAACATTTTTCTTAGGTGGATAAAACTAAAGGAATTCTAACATTTTTACAACTTTTCTATAACTCTAACATTCTTTCAAAATAAGATGTTAAAATAGTGTATAAATATTTCTAATATCCTTAATATTTAGAAATTTAAAGGACCTCACTATATATCCTGAGCTGTCCTGTATGCATTTCTCCAAATTTTTACCTTTGTCTAGCAATGAGTGATTGTTACTTGTGCAAAAATAAGTGTGGATATTGTCACCTTTCAAGCAATTAACCATTATAAAATTATAATTATCACTTTTAGATAAAAAAACTAAATAAATTTTAATAAATCATTCAATCCTGCTTCTTTCTTTACCCAAATTAGAAAAAAAACTGTCCTATTTCAAGCCACAGTGTTCTTAAGTAAGGAGATTATTAGATTTGGATTTCATCGCTCCAAAATGGTAGCTCTATTTTCCAGGTGTCATTTTCATTTGCAGCCACAAGCTAATGTGACCAGAGGCAAGTTTGATAGGAGTTTTAGAACTCAGCATGCTTTCTCACTGTGACTTTAAGTCCATAAATATTTACTTTGAGCTTCTTGAGTGTCTTCATACACTCAGATCTCACAACTTAAAATTGTATCGTGTATGCCAACTGATTTACCATCCATACATGCTTGAAGTAGAAATAAGAGTCAGTATTCGAAGGAAAATATTAGTTTAGAGACAAAAACAATAGTCATGTAGTCTTATACTTTCCAAACAAATAAAATTCTCCTATAACTCTTCGGTAGCATCAACAGCAGCCTTGTTGAATCAATGCTATTTTTACTGCATTTAGACTTTTCGTCTTCTGTGTTAATCTACAGGGAATAAGCAGTAATAGCATTTTTTTTTACTTTCATGGGAGAAATGGCCCGATAAACTACAAGGATGTACTATGAGTCAACTGCTTTTATTACAGTCTCCCTCCAGACCATATTTCAGTACTGTGCTAGCCAAATTGAAGGTACTTTATTTTCTAGGTACAGCATCAATTAGCATCGTATAACTTTAGTAGTATCACTTGACACCTACGCGAAGAAATGTACAAGGAAAACTAGTCTATTTAGGCTGTAGTATTGCTTTAAAGCCATAAAACAAATCTCTATTAGAAAAGAAATGACCTAAAAGAAAATCTTACACGTTTTACTGTAGATTAATTATCAAACAAGGTTACCTGGGCATTTTCATATTTTGTGAAGCAGCATAATACTGTAAATATATTAAATTTAATGTTTTATATCTCATGTATTTTAGCATTTTTATCTAGCTTCCTTGATACACAATACATGGATGATGATATATGAAATCATATTTCTTATGCATTTTATGTTGTATATAACTTTCTTACACTATAAAGGCTTTTGCTTTTATAGTACATGTCTTTATGTAGTCAGTTTTTAAGATATTTCTAATTTCTTAGCTCCATTTCAATTCTTCATTATTAAATACAAGCTGTATGGGATCTCAGAGGTTAATAGTAACTAAGCCTGGACACTTTCTCAGCCTTGATTGTAGAATTTCTAGGAAAGCACAATTCTACATATGTGAACAGACTACCACTTCTAAATACATTAACGATTTCTATTCCTTTTCCTCATAGGGAACTATTTGCTTTTGTAAACCCTTGCCAACTCCAAGACATATATTTTTAGACATCTGTCACATTGTGGCAGTTGTAAATTAATACCCCACTGTTGTAACTTACCTTGCTAAAAAAAAAGATTGTAATGGGCATGGAACACTTTTTTTTATTAATTTTATTGAGAAAGAAGAAGCAATGAGAGTTTCAAAACAGGTCAGTAGGACAGTTACAATAGTTAATAAATTGAGTATTGTTGTGTTTGTAGTAGTTATTCATAGTACAAGATGTAGATGTCTAAACACTATTAGTTCAAAACTACCTTCTCATTGAACTAAGAGAAAGTAGCTTTATATCTATACTATTTTGTATATGCAGATATAATGTATATATGTATATAGACATTTATATTTATAAGATATATATATATATATATATATATATATATCTTTCACCAAAAAATGGTCCTTCATTTATATCCCCCTTTTTTGTTTACTTTTGTCAGAAATTGTTATTCCGTTGTCATTCATATATTGTAGGTGTGTGCATTCAGCAAAGTAATCCAATATAGTCCAGTAGTATATAACAGTAGTGGATTATCTGCAGGAATGGCAGTGTCAAAAGTTGGTGACTTGATCCTTTTATAGATTAGCATATTAATATGGCTTTACTTTTTATGCTCCCTTTTCATACTTTTCTGCTGGATGGTTAAGACCAAGATAAAGCAAGATCTATATGACGAAAAGTGTAACTTTTGTGTCTGACAAGGTCAGGCAAATCCCTTCAGGATTTACCCTGAAGCCCTGAAACTACACTGAACATAGCAACGTGCAATTCTAGGGCCATGCCTTGAATCCCTGTCATTCTGGTCTTTGAAAAGCGAACTGCTTCTAGTGTCATATCAATTACTGCCGTACTCTCTCATGTAAATGTTTGGTTTTTTTTAATGTAATAAATAAAAACAAGAGACAAAAAAAAAATTGTCATAGTGATACAGGGGAGTAAAACTCCCAACCTGACCTGGATGAGTTCGTGTTCTCTAAAACCGAAGAATGAATTTTAGGAACAGATGGAATTTGAGGAAAACATTATTGGATAGAAAAGCTTCTATCAGAGAGGGACAGAAGGGGGTCCCGAGCGGGTTGCCCGGGGAAGCTGTCTCTTTTAGGGGCTTTTATAGGGTAGAACCATGCAGGACTAAGGTAGAGAAGGGGTCTCGCTTAGGCAGAGGTGGGGTGGGACAAAACTATGATCAACCAATGGGATTACAAGCACCATTGCTCAGGTAAAGTTGATTAGGCCCAGGACCAAATGGGAAAGCGAGTCACGTAGTAAGAGGGCATGAATAGGGGACAGGGTCTCTTCCTCTCTTCCCTTGGGGGTTGGGCTAGTGACTCACTTGGGTCTTTTTAGGAGATCGTTACCTATTTAGAATGTCAATCCCTGGTGCTACTCTTTTAGCATTTGTTTGGCCTTTAGGTCTGGCTCACAGCAGGAGCTTCAGCCCCTCCCAGAGCTGCAGACATCTTGTTTCCTGTATTATTTCTTTCCAGGGCCTGGCCCTGCCTGACTGCCTAAAAATATTTTTGTCTAACTCCGCTGCCTACAACAATAGGAATGTCCTGCTACACAGTTAGATTTCCAAATTTCTGTGTAAAAATCTAATTGTTGATTTCTTTTCTTTTACTTACTATTTTTTAATCTTTAAATTTTTTCACATTCTGTATGGATTCAAAGTTCAGCATATGAAGGATTGATGGAAAATACCAGGCATTGAACACTTACTTCGTGGATTTATTTGTAATTTTTTGTAATTGTTTATTCAATCCTTTAGGTTGTTTTTGCATTCAAAGTTTTGTCAAGTAATTCGAGTGTATTACTATGTAAGGTGTTTTACCTACGTTATTTCTGTTGATCTGCAAACCACTCTTCTATATAGACAATCCAAATTGTCATATATAAAGTGGAGATGGAGCCTTACACATGTAATTTGCCCAAATTATATAGCAGACAGTGAAAACCCAGAATCCCTGTACCTTAGTTAAAGAAAACAGTCTGAATTATAGAAGATGAATATACAAAAGTTGATTTATTCTTACAAAATATACAGGAACGACAGCGTGGAACAATTTAGGAACTGAGGGTGAGGGTTATAGGTAATTTCTGTATGCTAATTAATCTTGCTCAAGGAAGTGGAAATGACAGGGCAGGAGATAGTTTTACAGCTTGGAGAAACAGTGCAGCCAAAGTTAAGCTACTAGCTTTCTTCAGAAAGGAAGAGAAAGAGCCCTGACTCCCCAGAATTTTACATATCAAAGGGGCAATTTGCAGACAGACCCTTGGGAAAGACAGCCCTGAGTTGTAACCTGGCAAAAGACTTTTAAAATTATTTACATCTCAAAGAGCAGAGAAAGGATTTACAATTACATTGCTCTCATAAAACCGACTTGCTTAAAATAAAGGGAGGTTAGAGACCTCCAGTCAAGAATAAGCCTATCTAAAATTCAGGCAAGCTGAGAAGGATTAAAGCCTTCATGGTCATTCATAGTGATTTTTGATATTAGAAGAAAACAATTGTTAGTCATACTTACTAAAAATAATTTTAACATACTTTACTTTCTAATTTAGTTAATTTTATAATAACAATCTAGTGTATAATTATTAAAATGATGAAACAGTGAGTGGAAAATATCTTCCATTGTGATTTTTATACATTATACAAATGTGTTACTTTTACAAACAACAGTGCATTTTAAATGCCATGCCTTAAGATGCAACACTTCTATAATATTACTCTAAATATCTATTTCAGGTATATAATTCTTTGGGGGGTAATAGATATCAAACATACTACTTGTATATGTTTTAGCACTGAGCTACAAAACCAGATTCCTCATTTTAATTTGAGGTTCAAAGTACACAATTAAAGCTATATTTCCTGATGTAAAATTATCTGATAGCATCAACAAAATAAAGTTCATTTACATAATTATGTTGAACCCTTATTTATAGTCACAATAAAGCTCACCAGCAGTATTTTTTCAGGGATGGAATGATTGAAGTCCAAAAGAAGTTGAAATACGTGAATAAACAGGTCCATTACACAGCATTAGAAGATTTAAGTGACACCTAATTAGCACTGAGAAAATATATATTTGTGTAGAACTAATATAGTATTGGGAAATAAATGGATGGTTCGATCCCCAGGCCTGTCACGCTAGCCCTGTTGCAGGAGTGCACTAAGGCAGCAATTGAGACTGGATGTGGTAGTGAGTGCCTGTAAACCCAGCTCTTGAGAGGCTGTAAACAGGTCGATCACTACAAGTCAGATCTAGTAGTGAGACCCTGAACACCCTATCCCTAAAGCACAAAAAAAGAAAAAAGAAAAGGAATAAATGGGAGGTATGGATATTATTGACAGGGATATATAGGCAGTACTATTGAAGGCAATTAAATTTTATGAGGACCATTACATGATGTAGTAGTCTGATTCCCAAGGTATTTTATGAAAGGGTCTACAGGGTGATCAGGATCTCACTATTAGATCGGACTTGTACTAATCTGCCAGTTCACAGCCTCCCAAAGCACCCATAATTCCGCAGGGAGAGGGAGAGGGAGTGAGAACTTTGGATCAGGTGTGATTATGGGAAGTTTGGCACCAAATACTACTCATACTCAGACAGTGTTCATTTATTAAACAGCATTGATTAGGAACCTTTCTTCTCCTTAACGAACACTTCCAGAATGAATGACCCCATACTGTGTTCTTAAGGGAGACAGGGAGTGCTGTGACAGGTGCCACACTGAAATAAAGTACAAGTTGAGCCAACTCTCAAGGCTCCCAATAGCAGAAAGCAGGTTACCTTTTTACATATTTTCTGACTCCAGAGTTGATGCTCTTCTATATCAACATTCACCCATTGACTGCCTTAAGTTAAGCAATTTTCTGAGCCCTAGATTTCACTCATATGCCTTATTGTATTTAGTGATTTTTGCAAAGGGAACAATACAAGATGCATTTTATAAGATTATTTAATATTCACCTAAAGAATCATTATAAATACTTTTTAAACTCTATGCACACACTAAAGACCAAAGAATCCATCTGAGGAACTGGGTCCTAAGATGCTGCATGAGTTGAATTCAAAACTTAGAGCCCATAGCAATGCCTTCCACAGGTCCAACTGGAGGCCTAGAGCCCATGACAATGTCTCATGCAGGCCTACTTTGTGGATCTGTGCTAGAAAGGCCCAAAGATCAGCAGCAGCAGCTAGAAAGTCTATGACAGTGGGATGAAAGATCTGTGCTATCAGACTGAGGGATTTAAACTGAAGCTAGGAAGCAATGCTTAACGTAAGAAACAGAGCTCCCCCCCCCAACAAAGTTACCACAGCCAAGGCTTGCCAGATAGCTCAGTGCACTAAATCAACTGCTTAGCCAGGCAGAGAGACCAGGTTTCCATCTCACGCATGCCATGCTGACCCCACCCCCAGGGCACGCTGAGATGACAACTGAGAGTGGGTATGACCTTTGAAAGCCAGTTTGGTGGTGCATGCCTGCAATCCCAGTTTTGGGCAGCCTGAGACAGACGTTTCACTATAAGCCTGAGTTGCATAGAGAGATCTTATAGCAAATAATTAATTAATTAATTTCAAAAATAAATAAAATTAAAATGTACACTGAAATGAAAACACAACCCTACTTAAGCAATCTATACTAGGTAAAATCATAGGCTGTACCTAAACCAAATGATTTTATTTATGCATGCATGTGTATATAGAAATATATATGTATGTACAATATTACATCAGCATAAGTATTTTTCCACAGTATTGCCATGACGTTGGTCTTAATTCTGTAATGTTCACTATTATCAAAAACAATTAATACTGCTGATCTTGGAAGGCAGGCACACCCTGGTTGTAGCTGTCATGTTTTCTTTCCCATAGTAGTTCCTGAACACTGAGATGGAGAAAAGCTTTTGCTGCCACATCAACACGAGCTTCGTGACAGATGTTCTGTGTTCGATTGAAGAAGCACAGATGAAAATAACAATCTCTCCCTGCTTGTGAGGCCACAGTTGAAAATGAACAGTTGTCCCCCTTCCAGACAAATGCTATCAAACTCATGGAACCTTGACATAATTTGCAGCTTGCCCTGTACAAAAAAAGGAGAAGCTCTTGTAGTCCTTGAGCCTGGTAAGCCACTCTAAGGAAACACAAGTAGGATCCATTTTCCTTTTCTGAAAATGCAGCTGTTACAAGCAGTGGGAATGCCTGCTCCAGCAATTTTGATCATTTTCTCTTTTAAATTATTCTGGTCATATGAGTTACGTATTTTCATTACAAGTAAATTTATTAAAAATGATAGAATGAAATCCCTACTAATCCTAATATCTGGGGTGGACAATGTTAATGTGAAAGTCTTTTTCCTTCTGCACAACCATACACAAACACACACACACACACACACACACATATACACACACACACACATATAAACATTTTAGTGAAAAACATGAGCTTATTTTGTACAGTTTTGTAGCTTTTCTTTTTACTTAATACTAGGTAGTAAAAGTGCTTCTATTCCAAATATGCTTTTCCATTACTCAAGAAAGAAGACTTCTCAAAAGTGTTCAGCACAATAGAAAATTCAGAATATCATGCCTCAAGTCTGCAATGTGGCCAAAGGATCAATAAATGTAGCCAGGCACACCAGTTAAATAAATAGGTGTGGCTGTATTCCAATAAAAGTTTATTTATGGAGGCAAGACACAGGCCAGAAGGGTCTGTTGAAAATAACAGCCTGAACTATGCTGTCATTTTAATAGTTGTGTAAACTTTAATGCTATAGGGGCTGGGGAGATGGCTCAGTGGAGTAAGCACTTCCCTGGCAAGTGCAAGGGCCTGAGTTCAATCCCCGGTTCCGCAAAAAAAAAAAAAAAAAAAAAAAAAAAAAACAACAACAAAAAAAAAAAAAACTTTAATGCTATAGATACATGATGATTTATTTAAGCCATTGCTTAAATGAGCTATTCCTTGTACTTTCTGCTTATTGTTATTTTAAAGATTCTTGTCTGCCAAGAATTCCACCATACCCTTTGTATTCAGTGCAGTGGCCAGTATCTCTGGAGACCAGCAATCCTACCCACGAACAGCTCTTTCTGCGTGACTGGACTTTCAGGATTTCCTCTCCAACACTGAAGCACTCAGTGGGTTCACGATTAACTCCATTATTTGTCTCAAGTACAGACCATTTTATCAGCGCGATTAAGTACAAGTTATGCTTCGGTCTTACTGCTGTTTCTCGTTGGCCATATATGTACCTCAATTGGCATTCTGCAACCTATTCAACAGTCTGGTGACTCCTGTCTCTCAGAAGGTAGATGAAGCTTATGTCTCACACTTTTACATTTGTGAAATTATTGACATAAGAAAAAGAGTGAGTCATTTGTCCCTCTGCTGTCCAGAAAGACCTGTTCATTTGATCCTTTTATTCCTATAGTCCCTGTTGCTATTCCATTAATACATAGTTAAACTTTCCTCCGCTTCATGTGGTGGGCACACAATTATTACAAAGGAAATGCTTCTTCATACCTAAATTACAGTAGTCTTTTTTTAAAAAAAAGTAATAGTCATTCAAAGCTTTTGGGTTCATTCATTTGTCTTTATTTTTATTTGTTTGGTTATTTGTATTATTCATGAAAGGAGTTTGTGGATATGCAAATTAAGTTAGGCACAATATTTTTATTAGTAAACTCCCCTTATTCGGTCTTGGTAGGTACACTGAACAGAGATCTAGAATTTGCTTAACTGGCCCTCCCTACTCTGATGTCCCCAAAACGCAAATGTGATCACACTACTATGAACAAATAGCCTGACCTAAAAAGATTAGATTTGTCTTTCATTAAACCTGGTCAGTGTCTATGTCAGCTGAGCCATCTGGTAATGGAAAAAATCGAAGAAAGGTGAACAAATATGAAGTCCTTTTCCCCTTCACTTACATACATAGACAAAGAAAATATATCTCAACATGACAGAGCAATAGAGGCTTAAGTTTATTAGGGCGATAGGATAAAAAGGAATATTTATCTCTAAAAATCAAATGATAATAGAAATCTCAACTAACTTCTTTAAATTAAGATATGAATGCAACTCCCTTGGAATTCTACAAGGTTTGAAGTTTTAGTCTATTATTTATAAATACAGCAATAATTATTATTGTAAAAAATAGTAGTTCTCTGAGTACTCTAAATTAAAAATTAATTGAGGGCGTGCCAAAGCTTAGCAGATTAAAATTCCTGTTTAGGCAGAAACAGTGGCCAGGGTTCAATCCCAGGTGTGAGGTACCGGCCCTGCCCCCAAGGAGCAACTGAGACCGAGTTTGGTGGCTCACACCTGCAGTTCCAGCTCTTGGGAGGCTGAACAAAGGTGGATCACTATGAGTCTGATCTATGTAGCAAGACTCTGTAGACCCTGCACTAAATACAGAAAAAAGAGAAAATAGTAAAAGGAATAATACAATTGTATTTATATTTCCACTTTGTACTACTCTATCATTTGAGTCTTCTAATATGGATTTGAATTGTGTTTTATCAATAATATGTAAATCATTCCACTTCACATCAAATGCAGTGCCAAGTACACGTACATGTGAAACATTAGCGGTTCACACATGTATGTACTATAACGTTGAATCATTACATTTTAGCAATGAGAACAAATCATAAATGTATTACATACAGCGTAAAATCCGCTTGTTGTTTACTAACAAATGCACGAACTCCCGAAACCTGCACTCAGTGATGGGTAAACAAAGCAAGAGGAAGCAAAGCCGAGAAGCAAAGCAGGATCTAGTAACTCAGACTTCAGAAGCAATGGCACACAGGCATCTGATCCATTTGTACTTTAGTCAGTGCATCAGAGTTTAGTACCCAAAGCTGACTATGATAATGAGGGAAAGCAGAACATAGCTAGTGCATCCATTGTCGTTCCCATTGTCAGGATGCAACACTATGCCCCTACAATTTACAGATGAGGTACACGTTGGCTCATGGCTTCAAGGGACTCAATTCACATTTAGCTGGCACCAAAGCAGCAAATCGTGCTAGAAGGGCAGGGCACAGCGAGTCTGAGCAGTCAGTGGGAGTGGAAGACCAGTCCCAGAGCAGAAGGGGGCAGGCATCCCGGGGAACACCAAACAGCAAACTTCCATACGCACTGGAACCCCATGGAGTTCCTATAAGAATCCAGTTGACTCAATCAAGCCTAACCACTACAGCTACATTTTTAGAATATTATATGAAATGTCAGATATTTTTAATTTTACTTTTTAATTGATTAAGTACATCAGGTATTTCATCAGAATTTGTTATTTGAATTTAACTATTTATCTTTTTTTTTAAATTTCATCACTTTATAGCCTAAAAGAGAAAAACAAGAGAAAAAAAATGTTTCTTTAAAATAGGATCACTACTGAACATTAGATCGTTCTCCAAATATCTTTTTTCTCATATTCTGACTTGGAAAAGTGCTAGTATCGTGGAAACTTTCACTGACTTTATCACTAATTGGTTTCAGGTTAACTGCTTTGGGAAGGGAGAGAAGGGGAGAACTATTAAGGATTTATCAACTGCGAAAGCCGAATAGCTGTATGAACACTAGTTATGTATTTTGCATAACATTTTGGGATATGTTAGATCTCGTTGCCTCAGGTGTACCTTAATGGAAACTATCAAATTTAAGGTTTTTGCTGTGCAGGGCCAATCAGCAATATCCAAAAGCCATGCTAAATCACAGTGAAGCTATGGCAAGGAGGTTAGTTTCTTCATGACATTAGTCATTGTCCCTACAGCCTGTCAAATTGCATTATGCATATGGCTGCAGGAGCTGTCAGATGCTGCAAGATGCAGAAAGGCCTCCAATTTCATTTCTGTTGCTCACGTATCGTAAGAGGCACATGCATTATAATTTTTAGAAAACTTACATCTTTTACAGTAAATTCCACTTAAAATAGTCCATCTTCTCTTAGAAAGTTACACAAGTTGTTGACATTTAAAAATTGAACCTAATCATACACCTAATATATTACAGTGCATGCAAATAATGACTTATGTGCATCATTAAAAATGCATGTGTAGACATGCTGCTAAGGTATGGTTCGACTCAAACTTG
Organism: Ctenomys sociabilis; assembly: GCA_004027165.1. Taxonomy (NCBI): domain Eukaryota; kingdom Metazoa; phylum Chordata; class Mammalia; order Rodentia; family Ctenomyidae; genus Ctenomys; species Ctenomys sociabilis. The sequence continues at coordinate 35,275 of PVKA01002549.1, read as the reverse complement.
ATCAGGATGTCAAAGCAATACGACCTGACTTACTGGCAAAAATATGCATATATTGTTTTGACTTAAGTACATATTTTTTTAAAAATCTATAGGATTCAGTTATAATGAATTTAGTATATTTTTTAGACTTTTAAGATGTATAGGTTCTTCTTACACATGCACAAAATACATGATCCTAATTATGTTATTTAAATAATCACTTTGTGAATTTCTCAGAAAACTCAAGTTCTAGGACATTTTTTACGTTAAATTTAAAGTATCATATAAGTCATCCTGCCAACTTTTAGTAGCATAACAAAGCAATGATTTTAAGAGCTCAGCAGTAACACATGGATATGCAATGAAAATTTAAAATGTGCATTGACTTCCAGACTATGCTGTTTGAATATTAAACACCTGAAATTGCTGGTGCCTAAAACACTTCATTCAGCACAAGGTATATAAACTTTGAAAGTACTTTAAGGCACTGATTTTAATAAATGAAGAGTTTAAGAACTAAGTTTACTATGAAATATTTTGTAATACAATTGATTTCATTAGCTACTATCTGTAGCAAAGCTTTGATTCTGAAATGTAAGAAGTTAGAAAAATTTGGTATCTATATATTTTGAAAATTTTAAACTCAAGCATTCTCTCTAATGCATTCTTAAGAATCTCAAAACTGTTTACCTTCATTTTATGTAGTTTGCAAGACTTGATTTATACCAGAGAAATCAAGGATTTTAACAATACCTGTATATGTAAATAAAAAAAAAAAGATTACACAATTGATGTTACATTGCTGGAAAACTAACCAGTTTGGGGTTTGGAAAACACTTAATAAATAATAATCTCATATCAAGTTTTACATCTATCTTTTCAACTGTAAATGTATGTTCCATCTTTAGTAATTGATGTATTCAAAATATTTTTACCCTTTCATACATATACATGACATGACATTCTGGGAAGAATAAATCCATCATGCGTGAGAGAAAGGGTTGGTTCACCGACGCTGCATAATTGACACTATAATAATATAAGGGGACCTTGAAGCCATTCCTTTAAAAAATAAACACATCATGGTATTTTAAGAATCTTTGGAGTAAGGAAAGCATTTGTTTTAAACTTGGCCTGTGGTGCCCTAACTGAGCTTTAGATTGCAAATCACTCCAAAGCTGCCTTTATTTAAATAAAAAAGACATAGGAATAGCAATTCCACTTGCCTGTTTTAGGGATAATGAAAGAATGTTAAAAAAAAATAATAAAGCACGATGCTTAATCACATATTAATTGTGCAGTCCATGTTAATTATTATATTAATTTAATTGTTATGGCATTGTATATGAACTCTGGTACTCATTGTGTTAAAGAAAAAGAACAAGAGCCTTTCTTTTCCACTGACATTTACTTACTGGAGTTTTAAAGGATTTTTTAAAAGATACATCATTTGATTGCTCTTCCTCTGTATTTTCAATCATTCCATGGATAAGGTAGTTAAGCAGTTTCCTTAGGCAGCTGGTCTAAGAAACCACTTGCCCTAAAGACTACTACCCTTCTTCTGGGTTCAGGAAATTCACATTAACTTCTGTAAAGCTCTCTAGTCTCTCCTTCAAGAAGCCTCTACTGAGTTCATACCACTCAGTATGCACCACTGTTAGCAAGTGAGAGTGTCGCTGTAAGACACTAACCTGTGTTTCATGAAGTTTGCCCCTGATTCCTGATAGAGACCCATCACTCATGCCGATCACAGTTGTTCTAATTCATTACTTTTCTTACTCCTCTATCAAAAGAAGTGTGTGGAAACCTTTGTCATGTTGCAAATGTAAATTACAACCAACTTCTATATTAAAATCCGCAGCTTTGGTCAAATCTACTCCCAACTAGCTTTCAATGTACCTGAAACAATTACATTTTATGCCAGAGAAGATAAATAGATGCAGAGACTTTAATCCGGTGCTCACAGGTTTCATTTTAGAAAAATTTCTCTAGGATGCTACACATACATCCTTTGCTTCTCTTGCCTTTGGGAATTGAACCAAGGAATTTGTGCATGCAATATATACCCTATCACCAAAATGTACCCCCAAGCCCCTGTTACCTCCAGTTACCCGCTATGCTCATGCAGTGCAGAGTGGCTTTCAACCAAACTCTGTACTGTGTTAAGACAGACTGCACTAACCTGCCATCATCGTCATAAAACATAGTTCTGTCTCCTCTCTGCGTACTACTTCTCTGATAGCAATTTGGTGGAGCTCTCTCCACCTCTCAGGAAGTGGGTGTTGGATATGTATAGGTATTTCACTGAGAACCACTGTAGAATTCACATTAGTGGATTGAGTAGCTGCACCTGCTATGTCTACAGAACCCTCACTGATGTTGACAGAACTATCTTGGGAGAATGGAAATTAAAGTAAGTGTGTACAAATACTTGGTGAAGATACTTTCATTTCCCATAAGGGGAGATCGTGGTTCACTTGTCTTATTTAATTTATGCTCGCTTTATTTAATTTTGTTCATTTGATTTAATTTACACAACAGCACTGATAGGTTTCCTTGACTTTTTAATTTTATTTATTGGTTGATTGATTGATTGATTGACTGTATTTTAGGGAAACGTCTACAGGGTGTTCAAGGTCTCACTACTAGATGTACTAGATCATATTTGTAATGATCCCCTTATTTACAGCCTCCCAAGACCTGGGATTACAGGTGTACACCACCACATCCAGACTCAATTGTTATCTCAGCATGCCTTGGGAGCAGGGCTGGCATAGCAGGCCCAGGGATTGAGCCCCAGCCCCTGTGCCTGCTTGCAAGTGCTTTAATCTGCTGAGCTATTTGGCCAGCCAGACTTTTTTTATTTCAATAACTACAGCCTCAGAGGAACTTGTGAGTCAAACAATTAATATTTTTCAGGTTGAGTTGCAGGAAAACATTATCTGAACTTTGATATTCAATGATTAAAATTCATGTAATATGTAGTAATATAAGAAAATTACTTACATTTTAAATGTAAATCAGATTTATCTACTATTTCTTAAAAGACAGTATTGAAAGTTTCCAAAAACGATGGCATGTTGAACCAAGTCTGAACAGTACAGAGTGTCATTTCTCACTTTTGTATTAGGGATGTGTTTTATTACTTTAAATTTGGAATTCATTTTGGAATATCTTTGATGGAAATTTTACTGCTCATATATAAGTTTGCAGTGCTGGCTAGAAAACTATGTCTTTATTTCCTTCTATTTCTCTATTGCTTCTCTGATGCATGGAAAATGATCTCATTTCTGCTTAGCGCTCTCTACCTAGATGACATAGGAGCTGAGAAACTATGTCTAAAAGAGTTTTCTAATGATTTTGTCTTTTCTCATTTCTGGCGAGTCTTCCACAACTTCCCTATCTTGCAGTGTTGCCAGGCAATATCTTAACTTGTCTTTATCTCTTCCAATCCTTTAACTTTTGTATGGACAGAACAAATGTGAGAAGAGCCCACCTACACATAGGATGTGTCATGTGTGCTGTGCTATGGTCTCTCCAGGTGCCAGGGCTAACCAAGTTTCACATGAAGAAAACAGGATGTTACACATTTAGACATCGATTTGTAAAAAATTCTACCTAATAACTCAGGCATGGTGGGAAATATAATTACAGGAGTGAATTACCACCTGCCTCCTACATTCCTCGGGTGTCTCCTGGGGCAGAATAAAAGTGGTTGCAATTACAGATTAAACCTCAGAGGGATACTAATATGATCGTTTTAGCAATAGCTTTCTTAGTTTTTATCAAGTTCTGTTAATAAAAAGAATGGCGCTGGTAATTTGGTCAATATTACATTTTGTGAGCAGTAATTACTACTCACTATAGTCTCTGCAACATGACGTTAACAAAAATATGTTCCTAGGACATTCCCTATTTCAGGGTTAAACATCATACAATCCCATTCTTATTTATCAAGTATTTGCAGATAATGTTTTATGTCAGTAGTGCCTACTTAAATTAATGTTATCAATTTCATTCATTATGTTGTTTCATTTTTCCAATTCGGTTACTTTATTAAGCAAATTTAAAATCTTGAATCCATAAAATTTCATGCTTATGAGATGTGGAAGCATAACTTTTATTCATTTTCTTATAAACCTGCTAAAATATATTCTTCTGAACATTAAAAAAATCAATCTTAAATATTTCATGAAGCATCTATTTTAAGTACATTGGAAATACATAAAGGACATTTTTCTGTGATCGGTTTATATTTGTGTTTCTAGCCCACTTTGGAATATTTGTAGCTTGGTTTGGAATATCTTTGATGGAAATCCCACTGCTCATATCTAAGTTTGCAGTGCTGACTGGAAAAGTATGTTAGGAAAAGCCAAAAAGTTCCACAACTTTAAAAGAAATGTTTTATAACCTTGTTATTCTTTTCTAAAAGGGAAACAAAAAAATATTGATAAAGCCTACTTGCAGTGAAATCACCTTTCATCACTCACCTTTCCTTTTACTGTAAACATAACATTACTATGACATCTCTCTTTAACTTAGTATGTATGCTGTGATCTTTAACTATGAAGCAGTAAAAAGCACAGGATACGACATAATATATATTTCCATCCTAATCCAATGAATTATGATAATGGTGAGCATAAAATTAGCATATCAATGCATATTAAGTATATGCCTCAAAGCCTTTTCTCAAAGATGTACTTAATCAATTTATGAGGATATATATATATGTGTGTGTGTGTGTGTGTGTGTGTGTGTGTGTGTGTGTGTACTGAGGGTTTCCTTTGTGTTAGACAATCTTTTTTAAAGGTTTTTTTTTTTTTTTTTTTTTTTTTTTTTAGGACAGAGTGTACAGGGTCTCACTTAATAAATCAGACTCATAGTGGTCCTCCTGTTAACAGCTTCACAAGTGCTGGGATTACAGATGCCTGCCACCAGTCTCAGTTGTTCTTTCAGAGGGCCCCAGGGGTGGGGACTGCCCGGCAGGCCTGGGGGACCGAACCCCTGGCCCCTGCGCCTGCTTGCACGTGCTTTAATTTGCTGAGCTATTTGGCCGGCCCTAAAAGATTGTTTTGATCATGCTGTGATCTCTTCCTTGCGCCAAGATGAGCTAGTTATTAGAAGTTATGTTATAAACAAAGCATTCTCTCACCCATTAAGTAATTAGTCCAAAATCACACATAGTCTGAAGAACTTGGTCACAAAGGTCGTTTGTACTACTAAAGTCTCTCAACTCTTTAAATTTTTATTTTCATCTTTTAAAAGTTTGATCAACATTTAAAATATTTCTGTTTTTTTTTTTTTTTTTTTTTTTGGTTGTCACATTGATCTTTATTGTACACCATTATTCTCCCACTCCACAGAAAGGCTGCTTCTGACTTCTGTCTGTGATGGCAAGCACTAGAATCCTGACTGTAACAGAATAGTAGTAGAAATGCCTCCGTGATTTTAAGTTGAAAGCAGTACACTCGTATGTGGCTCTGGCACCCAGTTTCAGGAATGTACAAGTGTTTTTGTATTCAAAAATACAAAATAAATTATCTGTAGGCATGGACAATGGCAGCGGTAAACCATTATACATATTGTACCTGAAACCAGCAATGGCGGGCATGTGGCTTCCTTGCTCTTCATCTCCTTCATGTGAATCTCCAGTTACTGAGAGGACCTTGCAGGGCGCTTCCTGTCACAGTTCATGAGCGAGGAGGGCCAAGGCTTTCTAGGTTAGAACATTCCGCCGCCCACCCCGCCCCCCATCCCACCCATGGCGCCCATGGCAGGGTCCTTCTCCTCCTTAGGGATTTCTGTGACCACAACTTCTGCTGTTGTCAACAGAGAGGCCTCCCCTGCGGCATCCAGCAGAGCAGTTCTTACAACCTTTGTTGGGTCAATGATACCCTTCTCCACCATATTCACGAAATCTCCGAGCATAGCGTCATAACCAACTTCAGAGGAGCTCTGCAGGATTTTCTCAACTGTCAAAGATCCTTCTACACATTCTTCGCAATGGTCATTGCAGGGATTTTTCAGTGTTCTCTTAATAATTTCTATGTCAATTTTTTGATCTTCATTAGCAGGAGTTAAGGTGTCCAGGAATGCAACAGAGCAGGGCACACCCACCGCCTAGCACAATGCCTTCCTCCACAGCTGCCTTCATGGCATTGAGGGCATCTGTGACCCTGTCTTTCTTCTCGTCCACCTTGATGTCACTTGTCCCACCAACCTTCAGCACAGACACTCCATCTGAAAGCTTTGCCAGCCATTCATTCAGTTTTTCTTATGTTCACTGGTTGTGATTTCTAACTGCTCAGTGATTTCTTGAACATGTTTTTCAACTTGTACTTTGTCACCTTTGCCTTTCAAAAGCATGGCATCATCTTTAGTTACCGTAACTTTTCCAACTTTCCCTAGGTCGTGAGGCTGGACATCTTCAAGATTTAGCATCAAACCCTCTTCTCCAAACACCGCACCACCAGTTGCAATAGCCATGTCTTTCAGCTGGTTCTTCCTATTGTCACCAAACCCTGGAGCTTTAACGACAACAACCTGAAGGCCAACCTTTAGCCTGTTCAAAACCAGGGTACTGAGAGCTTCTCCATCAACGTCCTCAGCAATTATTACCAAGGGCTTCCGGTGAGCATTGGCAATTTCAAGAGCAGGTACAATGGACTGAACGCTAGAGATTTTCTTCTCGCTCAGTAGAACATAGGCATCCTGGAATTCACATTTCTGGCCTTTTGATGTGTTAATAAAGTATGGAGAAATATATCCTCGAACAAACTTCATGCCTTCAATAATTTCCAATTCATCATTTAGGGTTTTCCCATCCTTCACTGTGATGACGCCCTTCCGGCCAACCTTCTTCATGGCATCAGATATGATGCTGCCAATTTCTTTGTCTCCATTTGCAGAAATTTCAGCAACCTGAGCAATTTCTGCAGGGGTTGTCACAGGTTTGGACTGGTTCTTAAGTTTAGCAACCACAGCATCAACAGCTAACATCACACCTCTCCTGATTTCCACAGGGTTTGCGCCTTTACTGATCTTCTCAAAGCCTTTCTTGGCAATAGAGCGAGCTAGGACTGTCGCTGCGGTGGTGCCATCCCTGGCCTCTTCGTTTGTATTGTTGGCAACATCTTGAACAAGTTTAGCTCCAATATTCTTGTATTGATCCTTTAAATCAATTGACTTTGCAACAGTCACACCATCTTTAGTTACCTTGGGACTTCCCCAATTCTGTTCAATAATCACTGTTCTTCCCTTTGGCCCCATTGTAACGGTGACAGCATCAGCCAGGAGGTCTATCCCCTGAAGCACGAGGTCATGGCCATCCGCACCGAATTTCACGTCTTTGGCATAAGCCCGAGTGAGCTGTGGGGCCAGCGCCCGGGACACTGGCCTGGCCTGGCGAAGGACCGCGGGTAGCTGGAGCATTTCTGCGGGGCGGTGGCAGGGGCGCACGCAGTGAGGAAGGCCGTCGACGGAGACTGAGCTAAAATATTTCTGTTTTCAACTTGAATAGTGGCACCACAAAGTTAGAAGCTTCTAGCTATTGTAACAGTTCTGATTAAAGAACATAGTTTGGGAATCCTCAGTTTTGCAAATTAGATATAACAAAACCATATTTTCTAGAAAACATCATTTTCATGTACTCTTTTTGAATGTATAGTTTTCAAATAAACTTCTAAATATCATTATTACCTTACATCGTGACTTCAGCCTCTGTGACAATGTGTTGTTATGTTTCTGTGTTTCTGGCAACATGTTTTATCGCAAAGTTGAAAAAAATACTTCTTTCAGTAAGTTGCACTGAATAGAACTCCTTTGGACTTCTGGCCTATATTTACTAGTCTCATTCAGAGTCACATTGGGATGGCCAGCAGTATAGCTCAGGGGACTGAGCACTCGCTCAGGTAGCTCAAGGGCCAGGGTTTGATCCCTGGTACCACACTCTGCAACAGCCCCACCCTGAGGTGCACTGAGCTGGCAATGTAGGCCCGGCATGGTGGCACAAAGCCAGAACAAGGGAGGAAGAAATTAGTAAGATCCACTATGAGGCCAAGCTGCATAGTGAGACCCTGCACAGACCAAAAAAAAAAAAAAAAAAAGAAAAAAAGTCACAATGGATAACTCAGTAGTTTTGCTTATACAAGCTTTAATTTTTTTCCACCCCATTTTAGAATAGAGAGCTAAAAGGAATATTCTTCTAGCCCACAGAAGGAAATAAATCTTTCAGTTTTTAGAGTAGAAAGTCAATTGTCAGTAGTTAATTATTTATTTCAGAAAACTGTAAGTTGTTTTCAAGCTGAATTAATTATCCTGCACAACTCAGAATTTAGTAACAAAAATGTAAATAACACAAATTATGGAGGATCAGTTGGTTTACATGTTTACTGTACATTTTAATTAGATAAATTATATAAAATAAGAATTATATCTCAATAAAGCTGTTTTTTTTGAATGGCTGTGAGATAACACATATATCTCAAGACAAGAAAAGAGAACTGTAATGTATTTTTCCACATTCTTACCAGTCAGTGTGCTCGTTGCAAATAATCATGTCCAATGTCATTAAAAAGTATAACCTACATACTTCTATTTTATATGACAATAATTTTGGGATCTTCACATTGTTTTATTAAAATCAGAAAAGTTTTGTGCAGGCTCTACAGATAGTTTAGCAGATTAAGTGCCTGCTTAGGTAGAAATGGGACCAGCATTTGATCCCCAGCCCGCATGCTGCTCAGGCTCTATCCCTGGGTGCACTGAGACTGGGTGTGGTGATACACACCTGTAATCCCAGCTGGGGAAGCTGGGATCTCTATGAATCTGAGCTGCATAGTGAGACCCTGTAACAGCCAAATATGAGAGATAGAGAGACAGAGAGAGAGAGAGAGAGAGAGAGAGAGAGAGAGAGAGAGAGAGAGAGAGAGAGAGAGAGAGAGAATGAATCAATAAATCTAGACTGAAGTCTGATTTTGAAAGTGCCTTTAGGGGTTATCATAAGAATCAAGTGTACATGCATAAATTTATCTTTTAACAACAGATCTTCACAGTTCAGTGCTACACCCTATAACTGACAATTTCACTTGTCTTTTGATGCATTAACAAATGAGAGATGCATTGGGGTTTTTTTGAGAGTTTCTTACAGATCATATGTTCTTCCACATACTTAATTCTTTAAGTATATCATGTATAATTAGCAATTTAAGCAAAAAAAGAGTTTGCAAAACATGCAAGATATTTTTAAAAAGCCTATTTTACATAGGTATAAATCACAATGTGATCCTGTAATTGGTCCTGTAGTATAGTAGCACTATAACCATTATGGATATTTTGAAACCTGACTACTATCAAAGAGGGAATTTTCTCCCATTCCATTACTGTGAATTCATTTAGAAGTTTCATCTCTTCTTTTTATTAAGGGTACAGATATAAAAATTCTGTCAAGTACAGAATGCACTTGCTTCTAGGCAGTGTAGAGCCATCTTGGTAAGAGAAGACCCTCATAGCACATTACAAGTGAGGATTCCATTGACAAATGGACTACAGGCCATGGCTGATCCCCTGCCACAAAGAAAAAGTCTATATTTTTTGCCCATGTCCTAAAACTTGGAAGGAGACTGAGTTTAAGGACAGTTGACAAAATAACCTGACAAAATAAATTTCAAGACAGCCTAACATTCATGTTGTAGCAGGAGTACTGGTGGCTGCTTTTAGCCAGATGTAGAATGAAGCAATGGGAAAAAGTAAAGGAGAAAAAATTGTGATTGTCATAATTCCCCATGTACATAGGATAGGTACTTTATGTTAGTAGGAACTCTGAACTTGCTACTGTCTCTATTTTTCCCCTTGAAATATGGTCGAAGGGGATATATCTTGCTGCAAAAAATGACAAAGGGTGGCCTCCGACTACTACCCTGATATGTCCACCTCGTTGGATTAAAAAATCATAGTAGGTTATTAAGGTTGTTCCTGGCTGTCTCTGTGTGGTTCCTCTCTGACACTTTCACCTGCTCAGCTTCCCAGCAGCCAGGGTCTGCATGGTTCAGCTACACCCTATCCTCTATCCTGCTTCTTCCCTGGATCCAGCTCACCATGGAGCAAATGCTCTGTGACTGTGAGCTAACTTTCACTTCTCCCTTTAAGTTGTTAGTGTCAGTGTGTCACACCAAAGCAAAAGTGATGCGTGAAAAAGTAAAATGTTCTAATACAGTAGGAGTTATTTTTCCTGTATACAATTTCAGGATGATTATGCATATATGCTATGTAATAAAGTATTTAAATCTTAATTAAATGCAATGCATGGGTTACATGAGGGAAGTCACTATGTATGTACTATTCATTGCAATGCTTTCAAGTTGTGAAATATGTGCTTTGGTAGAATCTAAATCCTATGTATGCTGCCCATTGCAACTGACTGAATTCCTTTTCAGTGTCGTTTCAAGTTCTCTGTTGCCATAGTTGTTGCTAAGAAAACACATTTTTCTAAAAGATTTATAAATAATGATTGCACTGTTTTAGCACTTTGTAGTGAAATACAATATCTAATGCCTCTGAGAAGAATATAAATCCAAACACTGGGGAGTCATTCAAGTCACACTGGAGTCTTGCTACAAGTCGGGTAAAAAAAGTCTCTCAGTGGCATCCATTAATGTATACTCTCCTGCCCACTCAGGAGATAAATTCCATGTAGTTAGGATCAGAAAACATATATAAGGCTGTCTTTAAGCTTTGTATCTGCTTGCTTGCTGCAAAATCATGTCGAACACCAGAAGCTGCTATTTATTAGCTTTTTCTTTTTGCATACATTTCATGTATGCAGACACATCTCACCGAATGCATGCATCCTTACTCTCTCCGAATGTAAGGAAATCCTAATTTTTATTTAAAAGTGAAAAAAGTAGGTATAGGAGAAAAGTTGTTTTTAAATAAGGCTTTTGATATAAGTGAAGTAGCAAGACTAAGAGCCAGTTTATTTCACGCTTTTTTTAAACTAACCGTTTTATACACTTGATGTTTTTCCAACATTTATGTATGTATACCATATAAATTAGAAAATGGACCATCTAAAAACACAAACAAAAGCAAAGAAGAATATTAAAATAATGCTTTGTATAGAATCTAAAAGTTAAAAATACTTCTAGTCTATGTAGGTATATGCATAACTACATGCATATACAAGTGCTATACATGGTCACAGAAAACACATACTCTGCAAGACTAATATAAGACATGAGGTCTAAGGAAATCAAACAAAGAGGTTTTCTTTTTTGTATTTGTAGTCGACACCATCCCAGACTGTGCAGTGTTTTATCCTGTCAGTCACTAAGGTATCCTGGGCTGACCAAAGTGACAAGGTAGTATGACATCAAAATCTCTTCATCAGCCTTCAGGCTTTACTGTGAATAAAACAAAACATCCAGTGCTGTAGTGCCTCACTCACATCATCCATCCCATGCTCTGGCCCTCTCCCATTGTCCGGATTTTTCCATGTGGCCTTTTCTCATTGTGAGTAACAGAGTAGTTTTCTCTCATGTGTCTTCAAAATGGAAAAAAAGGTGTAGAAATAAGCACTGCAAGGAAAAACCCACAGTGTTCTTCCACAGAACAGTTATTGTATTCTATTCTATCTCTCTTATACATTCTTATATTTCTTCTTTGGGGCTGTATCAATAGTCCCATAATAACACCACTGTTTTCATGCTAAGAAATAGATAGGCACATGTTCCCTGATTTCCTATTGCATATATTTTGGGAAAATTTGTCATTCTTCCTGTTTGCTATATTCATTCTAGGCCTAAACAAACAGACTGTGTTTAAAAGTTCCGTATTTTAAAAATCTTTTTCTTGTCATATGTATTCATTTGGAGCATACTGACGTGTCAGTAAATGTTCATTCTCCATCAGAGTGCAGTAGCATGCACCAATAGCCCAAATGTGCAGAAGGATCCCCTGACCCTAAGAGCTCAAGGTCAGTCTGGAACACATCTTGATATCTCATCTCAAAAAAGAAAAGAAAGACAGGTGTGTTGTTACAGCTGGGAGAGGATATACTGCCCATGGGAGACCAAAATAAAAAGAATTACAGAATCTTTATTAATTAGCTGGAGACCCAAGTGCTCCCCTCCTCATCTGGGGAAGCACAAGAGGCCCAGTTCTTTGTTCCCTGCCTGCTTTCATGGTTTCTTTGTTGCTATGGCAACTGGGCAGAAATGTGGTACCCCCCTGTATCCTATAGGTGTGGGGCCAGGGTATAAATGTGATACCCCTATATCTTATAGGTGCGAAGTCTCGGGGAGAGGGGATTTATTACTAAGCATTGGCAAATATTCTGTCCCTTATTACCCCATAGGGGTCCTCTTTCCTCCTTATCTCCTACTTCTGTGAAGTTTCTCACACGGCAGGGGAAGGAGTGGAGAATGGGGTAATTTAGGTAAGGGTTCTTCGATGTAAGTGTTTCAGGCAGGGATTCTCTTCTTGTAAAAGTGAGTATAGTATTATGACACTGTTCATTCCTTATAGTGACATTTTTTGGTTGCTGTTTTTATTATCATCACCTTTTTTAATCCTAATTTTGTTGAGAAACAAATAGCAAAGAGACAGTTTCAAAACTGGTTAGTAGGACAGTTACAATAATTGATACATTGCATGTTGTCGTCCTAGTGGTTATTCATAGTACAAGATGCAGACAGGATATCCTGTCCACAAACACTATTAGAACAATCTTTCTATTCATTGAATTAAGAGAAAGTTGCTGTGCATCTATCCTATTTTGAACATACAGATACAAAATGGTCATCTATTTGTATTCCCTTTTATTGTTTAGTCTTGTAAGAGAAGGGTATTTCATTGTCATTTAAATATTGTAGGTGCAAGAATTCAGCAAAATATTGCAATACAGTCCAGTAGTCCATCATAGTAGTGGATCTTCCATAAAACTGGCAGTTTTGTCTCATTTGTATTGTTCCTCAACAAAATGTCTCAATTTCATATTTAATGACAGATTTTTTTTTGTATTGGGTTTTGCATTTTTATTTTTTAATGTCATGTTTCATTATTTTTAATGGAAAATTAACAAAAAATCAGATATGCATTCAGTTCATTGTCTTTGTAGAAAACTAACATAAATTCCTCTGGATAGTATGGTGCATTAAAAAAGCTGCTTAACTTGAGAGCAGTTTAGTTTCCAGTCTTCCTTTGCTTCAGTATTTGATATAGGGTCTCACTACGCAGCTCTGACTTGTAGTGATTCTCCTGTTTACAGCCTTCCCAGCGCTGGGATTGTGTGTGGCAGCTCAGTGTGCTGGGGAAGAGAAGAGCAGTGCAGCGTGTGGTATTAAGGATCGAATCCCAGTCCCTGCACTTGCCTAAGGAGGCACTTCGTTCACTGAGCTATCTCACCAGCCCATCCAATTTTACTATTAACTAACTTTTTGTTTGAGAGATAGCTCAGTAGAATAAGTGCTTCCCTGGCAAGCACAAGAGCCTGAGTTCAATCCCCAGTTCCACAAGAAAGAAGACACACTTAAGCAAATACAAAAAATTATGGCCTCTCAGAATTTGAACTGTTTTTCAGTCAAGAAGATACATAATATAGGCTATGTGGACAATATAGTTGAAATCAATACTAAAATCCTTGTTTTCAACTATATAATTTTTGAGAATGCATTCTTCTATTTTGTCTTACTAAACTTTCTATGTTGAACCAGTTTCAATTCTGTCAGGAATTTTGTTAACCTAATACATTTATCTTCCCTTGTAATGAGCTCTTCCTTCCTTCCTTCCTTCCTTCCTTCCTTCCTTCCTTCCTTCCTTCCTTCCTTCCTTCCTTTCTTTCTTTCTTTCTTTCTTTCTTTCTTTCTTTGCTTTTTTCTTTCAGTACTGAGCCTTTGCACAGAGCATCATTTTCCAGCCCTTTATTTTTAGTTAGTTTTTGTTTTTTTTTTATTTGAGAAGATCTCCCATTAACTCATTAAAATACAATTCCTGGTGTTTAACTGGTGATCTCCCTCCCCCAGAGTACTGTGATTACAGGTACATGTCTTAGCACATAGGTGAAACCTGTTCTTTTTTTTTTTTTTTTTTTTTTTTTTTTTTTTTTTTTTTTTTTTTTTTTTTTTTTTTGTTTTGTTTGTTTTGTTTTGTGGCAGAACCAGGGGTTGAACTCAGGCTCTTGCGCTTGGCAGGGAAGCATTTATTCTGCTAAGCCGTCTCCCAGGCCTCTAAGCCCAGTTTTCAATAGTGCTATAGCTTACTCCTATATTTCTTCTATGTAACAAATATCCCAGTTTTTCAGGCATTATTAAAGTCTATGACAGATAGTAAATATCACTTACTCACTGGCAACACAAAGTTGGGGATTACTGTTCCTAACTTTTCAATTGTATAGAACATAGAAAAAGAGGCAGGTAGCTAAAGTAATATCCCATTTTATAAAATTTGTCTACAATAAGATTGGAAGATCTAAACTAGACAACCACATGACTCAAGAATCCTAAGTAGTGGTGCACGCCTGTAATCCTAGTGCTTGGGAAGCTGGAAAAAAAGGAAAATCCCTATGAATCTGAACTGTGTACCAAGACCCTGTAGAGCCCGTACTAAACACAATTAAAAATAAAAGAATCCTAAGTATGTCATGCAGCAGCTGGATCCTAGAACACATTTTAAGAACTCTGAATACTTTGGCATGGTATTAGACAATCATGAAGCTGTGAGGAAGGAAAGAGAATAGCAGGTAGAATGAAAATTGATTCCAATTCTGGAGCCTGAACTTCGAAAGCATTGAGAACGCTAAATTCAATTACTTAAAGAAAGTTATAGGGGCCGGGGAGATGGCTCAGTGGAATAAGAGCTTCCCTGGCAAGTACGATGGTCTGAGTTCAATTCCTGGTTCCACAAAAAAAAAAAAAAAAAAAGAAAGAAAAAGCTATTAGGATAAACTGGATATAGTGACTGAGCACACTACTTGTTTCAACTATTGGATATTTGGGTTTTGATTACTGAGGACTTGGCTTTTTGTACCTAGAATATCAAATGAGCCAGGCAGTTTACTATTTTCCTTTCATAGTTTTAAATGTTTTATTCATTTATACAGTGGTTTAGCCCATAAAATATTTATTTGTTTGTTTGTAAAGGTCTTTTTTTTTTTTTTTTTTTTTTTTTTTTTTTTTTTTTTTTTTTTTTTTTTTTTTTTTTTTTTTTTTTTTTTTTTTTTTTTTTTTTTTTTTTTTTTTTTTTTTTTTTTTTTTTTTTTTTTTTTTTTT